>JABFPM010004768.1:0-12154 GCA_022817325.1 Idris sp. 1 HC-2018 | reverse complement strand
CAAAGGGGAGAGGGGGAGGTGAATTTTTTAGCCATTTTTGCGAACGTATTTTATGTATGATCCCTAATTTTGATCAAATTATAAAATTGTTTTGTTACTATTTTAAATTGACAAATTGGAAAGTTACAACAAAGAATTCAAGCTTCGCTCGATTATGTAGAATGATTTAATTTGTGAACACCAAGTGTGAAATTAAATTATTGATAAGGTTTTCGATTAATTATATGGCCAATTTAATGAATTCCGTTAACAAATTTTAGATTAGGTTTTGTATGAGATAGTTATGAATACAAAATCATAATGGCAAATACCAAGTATTATTTTCAGAGATTTAAAGTTTATTTCAGGAATAATCGAAAATTTACTATAGAAATGTCCATGAGTCGAAGGCAATGATTTACTGAACACAATTTATGTGACATAAAGCGACGACAATAGTTGACTGTAACAAAAGTATTACCTTCAGACTTTTGTAACTTTTAAAAATCAACAGGGTCTTAAGATTGCACAGTCAATTCAGATTTATAATACACCTAACATTTAAAAGTTTAAAGTTCACTGCTCAACATTCACTTTATATTTATCTTAAAGAATGTCACAAAGCCATGCTTCTTTTTATTTTCTCTGTTGATCTTAAATGCTTCAGTCTAAAGTGAATGCAGCACGAAAAAAATCGATTGTTGATGTTTGTCTATTTTCATGATGTCGATTTTGAATGAACTCAGTTTTAATTAAACGTGCTTAATTTAAAATAAAAGTCTAAAGAAAACAGCTATTTCAAATTAACGCAATGAAAATATTTATTTGAATCTAAATATAAAAATAGAAAAGTTGACATGGAAAGTTTTATTATTTAAAAATAATCATTTTCAGCAAGCAGAAAGCGTCCCTCAGCAAACAAACCGAGGTGCCAAGAGTTTTCAAAAGCTGCGAACTCAGGCTGGTAAACTGCGGTCCCGCATCAAAGGCATTCAGAGACCAACTTTCAATCTGCCTAGTCGTCAGAAGATGACAAAAAGTACGAAATCGAAAGCAACATCACCGAACAAGATGATTGAGAAAGCCGAAAACAAAAAGGCCAGCAAATTGGAACGTCTACGCATGTCCCTGCCCGATCGTCCCAAGTTCACCAAGATCCATCTTCCAGACCGTTCCAAATTCCAAATCAAAAGACCAAACATCAACTTCCCCAGTCGTCAGAAGGCTCCTGCTTTGAAAGAACAACCGCGTCAACCGTCAACAGAATCTTCTTATGGTTCTCGTAGAAATATCTTCGACTTTTCAACAATGCCTAGATTATTTCGCACCAAAGACAGCAATGCACCATCCTCGAAAGATTCTGAATCTCTACCGCCGTCCACCCAAGTATCAACCATACCCAAAGCCCGAAGGTCCCTGAGTGCAAAGTGGGCGCAACGGTTCGACGAAACGAAACCTCTGGAGGACAATCCAGCCAGTGCAGTGGAGAGGTCAAGACCCTGGCGACATCCTTCCATTGAAGAGCCCAGACTGGCTTTTGAAATCCAGCAATCACTTTTGCCAGAAACCGAACGACTGCCTTGGGAAGAATCTCACAAACAAGAGGAGATGGAGTACGAACTAGAGAAGTCCAAAGAAGAAGATAATCTGGATTATAAGATGACTGATGATGAGCTCGAGATGAAGCTGGTGCACCAGGTATAGTCACTTATTCTTTCTTAAGTTTAATTCACGTTTTATTATTTTAAACATTAGTTCTGAATAACTTCATGTTATTCTAATAATTATGCAGGGCATTCATCCCAATGAATTTGAAAATTTACCATCTATGGATAAAAAATTGCTAATACAAGTCGTGTTCATGGAAAAAGTTACAAGCTGATATCAGTTTCCATTCTAGATGACGCCATTGAAAAATTATAACAAATAATAACTGTTTGTGTTATGGCTGTATACAAACATTTAAGCCAATAAAAATTCACGTATAGAACAAATTCTTTTATTTAATTTGTAAAGAGGTATTAAAAAACATTCTAAAATTGATAATTTTACGAGCTTTCAAAGAAGATTTTAAATCTTGAAAGCTTTATAGTGCATTCAGAAATTGCTCACAACATTTTGGCAAGGGGTTAAACACAGTTTTTCATTTACCCGAAATCTACTGATCATACTATTGAATGATATTGGCAGAAACAGGATTCAAATTCATAATAACTCAAATGTGTTAAATTTTGGATTCGTTAATTAACAAAATAGTTGATTTAGCGTACATCCAACATTAAAACAGCGTTTCACACTATCTGTTTGTATAATTAGTAAATTTTATAACTCACTAGTTAAAAAACGTACCGTTTTCATTGTTTGTATATTTTGATCCTGAATAATAAAATTTATAAATTCCAAACGCAAAAATCAATCATTTGTTAATAATCGTGATTTTTTTCATAAGAAATAATAAATTTTTATGATTTTTGTGACAATGATGCTAACTTTTATCCGTTTTTTTTTTTCCATAAGCGATAAATTTTCTAATTAAGTGAGGTGATCTGGGCAGCCTCTTTATGGTAGAAATAGTTAAAATGTTTATAGCAAACAAGTAATTATATCTGTGATCTTAACTCTTATTCTTATCTTAGACCATAACAAGACAAGTCCATTTTCAAAAATTGTCAGTTATATTCAAATTTTTAGTCAAGATATACTAATTAATTTAATTATATAATTTTTCAATATGAAATTCCGTTAAAAGGAAATCTTATTTAAAAGATTTCAAAGCAATCTATTGTATATAATGAAAGAATTTGAAATAAAGGTTGCAAAGATAAATGTGATTTGAATTTTTTGAAAATGGACTTGTCTTTTTATGACTTGAAGTCAGAAATATTAATATAAATAATTAACGGTAAATACAGGATACAATTAAATTTGTAATATAATTTGCTCCAGGAGTTGAAGCTCAAAGCGATGCAGGATGAGATAGACCCCAGACTTTACGGGGACCAAACGGTGTTTGAGGACGAGCCTGATTCATACGAGCAGGAGAACCCGATGAAACTCAGCTTCCCACCCATCGACTCCAGAGACTTCAGACAACGAGTGTCTTCTTTACCGCAGTCCGAAGAAGAGGGTTCAATGAGATCCGACCGGGAGATCCAGTCCAGTGGATCCAGTTCCGAGCGTCGAAGACACGGAGTTATCGAAGAAATAGATTCCGACGAGTTTTTCTTGCGAGAGAGAGGAATCAGCGAAGAAGACCTGGGGCGCTACTTGGCCAACGAAATCCGAGACGCTTTGAGAGCAACGATGGAAGCCGAGCCAGCTATGCCGCCGGAACGACCGAAACGCAGCAAGTCTGTGAGAAGCTCTAAGGAGGACTCCGTGGCTCCGATGCGGCCAAAACGCGAGAGATCCTTGAGAAGGAGCCAAGAGTCCTTCCAGAGCAAACATCGAATAGTCTACCGAGCGGATTCAAGCGGCTCTCGAGAAAAATCCCCGACCGAGCCACTGGATGACATAGTCGTGGTGAAGCCAATAAGAATCAAGTCCAAGACTTCTCTGCAGAGTCACGAGGATCAGCTCACTTCTGATCTTCCGCCGATAGTTCCGGCGAGGAAGAGGCGCCCTTGGACGAAGGCTATCCAGGAAAAGCGGATGACCGCGCCATCTTTAGAACTGGACTGGCCTAGGATTGTTAATTTGCAACCCTCCTCGTCAGAGCCTGCAATTCAAAAGGATTATCAGGACGAATTGCGGATGATGGACGAGGATGACTACATCGAGCCCGTACCATTGGTGCCGAAAAGAAGGTCCAGATCCAGGGGCACTTCTCTGGCTAGGGATGAGGATAGGACCTCCCATGGTGCAGAGTCTCTACCGGAGGTAGGTTTCGAGGAAGACGATATCCCGAACGACGATGAATCCAGGGACGCTCTGCCCGGCTACGCTGTCATCGAAAAGAAGGACAAACCACCGGGGGCTCCTCCCAGGAGACGAAGAAAATTTGCTACAACGCCGAGGCCTTACAGACCGCAACGAGCTTACAGTACTCTGGGTCCGCCGAGATCTATAACACCTTTGGGAGTAAGTCTTTTTCTTTTAAATTTGTATTATATAATTTCAGGAGTAACTCTGGGCTTACCTTTCAGACTGTTTCACCGGACAACATGATCCACTCAGACCACGAGGCCGACGAGTTCAATTTAAACAAAATCCAAGGACGACCTCTGCCGGCACCTCCCAGACCACCCAGAGCCCGAAGAGAACGCTCTGCGGAGCCAGCTGAGCCTACTTCACTGACCGAGGCTTTTGCATCAACCCAAACCGACCCTCTTCCAGACGACGTAGTCATAGAGGAGATAACCCAGGCGAAGCTGATTATGGCGCCTTCTAGGTCTGGCTCGCAAATTTTCATTTCCACAGAACGTATTTCCGCTCAAACACCACCTATTCCACCGTTACCAGTGAGCCAAGTCAGCCAAGAAGAAACGACCAAAGAGGAAAAAGCAAAAACTGAGTCTAGAGCAAACACAGTACGACAGCCAGTCCAAGAAAGTGCTCTTGAGAGAGCGATACGCTTAAACGAACCCCTACGAATCAGCAGTTTAGAAGTAGGAGACCTGAGAGTTGACCGACTAAGTGTCGCTCAGCTGGAGGCCTACAAGATCGCGGCCTCGGAGATCGATGCAATTGTCATGTCGGCTTCAGAGATGACTTCCCGAGGAAAAGGAGCATCTAGCACAGAAGAGGAGGAAGACAAGAGCAGTTTGCACCCGTCGTTACTGCGGGAACTTCTGGCGATTCGCAGTCATCTGGAAACCGTTTCTGAGAACATCCAGAACCAGGAACGGGCGCCATCTAGGCAACGGTACTTTCAAATGCAGATCATTTACAATAAAACTTGTCTTAGAATGACCTGCTTAAGAACCGTATTGGCTCTCAGAAACTGTAAATCGTTTGAGGGGGCATATACACTTAGAACTGCATAATTTTGACGCCACTTGACAAGCGGATTTGGAACAAACTATCTACTTTAAACAAATAAAATAAAATTACTTTTGTACTACTATTTTACGATTAATTTTTCATTTTACACTTAAAAATTACAACATTATTTGTTTAAAAACAAGAAATAAACAAGAAATTTTACACGATCTCTTTGGTACTAATCCCCTGTATGAATTATAAATAGCCCCTTTAAATTTGAAATAAACCGGTCCACTGGAGACTGAGATTTGTTAACCACTGCATCTAAAAAAACCTTAATTCATTTGTTTATAATTAATCAATTATTTTTTAATACTTTGTATCATCTTTAATACAAAATTACTCTTGAAATAATAGGGAAAAAAGGTAATTGTATTTTATTTATCTAAAGCATATAGTTTTTCTCCCAACCTACTCATCAAGTTACGTCAAAATTATGCAGTTCTAGGTGTATATGCCCCCTAAATATTGATTTAAATTGTATATGTATCCGTTTTCAAGTTGACATTTCAAGTAACTAAGAATAAAAATGTATTCTTTATATTAATAATAATTACAGCATGTATGTTGTGTCTTTTAAATTAATCTTTAATGTTGCTCTCTTAGAACGGAAGATGCGTGCACAGCAACGAGTGACGAGAGGATCGACAGGCTTGCTGCGCCCACGGAGGAGGCGTCTGCAGCGAGTAAGCAAACACACGAAGATGAGACACTGACTGAGTTCACACAGAGTGCACAGAGTCGGGTGTTACAGGTGACGGAAGCCCCACCACGGAAGAAGCCGCTGCGACAGAGCGCGTCTCCAGTTAGGTCACTGCCTCCGGTGATCTCGGTGACCCCAGACACGGCCCCGCGGGAGCCAACACCACCCACCGGGGCGATGTCCGTGAAGGACCGACCTCAGCGGGCAGTAATCTCTTTTAACAAGCACCAACAGAGAGGAAGGTCCTGGTCACAGGAGCACCTCGACGACGCCCAGCAAGTGCCACCTGCTCGTGACAGCATGCCCCAGGACTTTGCAGCAGCTGGCAGCAGCTTGCCGAGTGACAAGTTGAGCGAGCCCGGTGTCGTGGACAGCTTCAGCCAGCTGCTGCAAGTGCTGAGAATAACCGGCGCCAGGGCGATGCGCCACTTTGTTGAACAGGTCGAAGAGAGGATCAGCCGGGACACGCCCGAGGAGAAGGTCCGCGAGGTCGAGCTCGCCCTCTGCGCCCTGCTCCTCGTCGTGGCCGGACTGATTGTTGTTTACATCTGCATGCCCCACACGGTTACCCACCACCATCACTGGGACTTTTTCAATCCACCCAAAGGTTAGGGGTTATTCTTGTGATGATGCTGTTTATGTTTTGTTATAGGTTTATATTCTATTGTTACACCATGTTCATCTTGTTGACCTGATTATCTTGTTTTAATAAATGTTTTAAGAAGAAAACACAAAGTGTGTTGGTATTCAAGCTCCAAATCAATTGGATCGTAATCAAATTAATTGTTATTAATGATTTAACTGTTTTACAACAATTCATATATTTATATAAATTGTTTGATAAGATCTTATACAACGAATTTTTACACTTTTTACAAGTATGCTAGGATAAGCAAATTATGTATCACGAATTTTTATGAAATTTTATATCAAATATATAATTTACAACGTCGCGATTAATTAATATTGTTGACAAAAATATATGAATTCGTATTTAATATTATTAGAACAGTATTTAAAAATGTCAAAGCAATTACAATTTTTTATTTAAAAATACACAAAGTAAAAGCATCTAAAAATTTAAATCAATTTACGAAACAATTGATTTTTGTTTAATCTAGTAATCTAAAAATAATCAAAGTAATTTGGATAATATTTTATAGTATTTTATTAGACAAAATAAATTACTGTCTAGCTGTCAATATATGAAAATCTTAAATCAAATAATTTTTTATTACTAGAAAAAGTGTTATCCGAATATATTTAGAGAGTGATTTTGATTATAGACAAAAATAGTTCTTTGTAGTGTGAAAATCACATGAATTTAAGACGCAATTGTGAGTTTCATATTAACTAAAAAAGTTATTCCCTTATAGCATGCAGCTCAAATTTAGATTAGAAATTGATCAATTCATAATCCAAAATTCAAATTATCAATTATTTTTAGAACAAACTTTGTACATTCTTTGATTGTTGTATGTTAAAATACATTATTTATATTATCTGTAAAATTGTTATTCATTTTATTTATTATTTTGTTAGTTTATGAAAATAAACATCTAGTTTTTCTATTACTTTGTTCAAATTACTCATATGGAAAATAATTTAAAAATTATTGCCGTAGATTTATTTTATATTTTGTTTATTTTATAAGTATCAGTGATAAAAATATTTTTTTAAATAATAGAATATCATTATTTTTCACATTAGAAAATCAACCAGTATGCACAGGTTGCATCGTCTCCATCAAGGCAACTCCATTCTACTATCAAAAATTGGATTTTATCCCACAAATGATTGTATAATTTATCCCCCCCTTTATTCGTCATTTTATATGTTCTCGCATTCGTTCATGTTTCCTTCTTGTTCGACCACATAAGTGCTTAATAAAAAATACTATAATATTATCACTAAAAATCATTCAAAAGAGGTAATAAGACAATCTTACAATTTATTTTTATTTAGAATATCTATAAATGTAGTTTTACTGTTTCTAACGCAAACTATACATTTTTGAAATGTTGCATGATTTGTTAATTTATAAACTTATGTAATAATTTATAATTTAATTTCAGAAAAAATATTTAATTATTTTCATTTGTTACATTAAATTTTGTTTTCAGTTAAATGGTAAGCATTTAATTTATCAACATTTAAATTTTTCAATATTAAGTAAATCTATCAACTTCCATGTTGTTTAAAATTAAAAAGTAACAAACTATTTGTTCTTTAGTGGTGATAATATTTATAATATTGTTATTGAAAGGTACAAAATTTTTTCAGTGTCTTACGTCATCCATGTCACCGTCAGCTGGAACTTCCAAGTTTACAATCGTTTAAAATACTAAATGAACTAGTAATGTTAAAACACCCAATTTGATAATTTTTCTTTTTTTCTTTCAACATAAATTTTCATTTGTATCACTGTTTTGTAGAAATATATCTTTAATAAAAATTGTCTCAATTTTCCATATTGTAAAAATATATATTAATAAATTTATTTTATAAAGCTGCAACATCCTAACAATTATTATCGATAGTTTACAAAACATAACGGTAAATATTTTGTTGTAGTTTATTGCAGATTATTAAATTTAGCTTACTCTAGACATAAATTACAGTCGAACCTCGGCTAACTGAAGTCCACAATGCAGCGATACTTCGGTTAGCTAAAGTTCCCCACCATTTTGAAACGAACCAATAGGAGTAAAGGGATGCTTTAACCAGGTGAAGTAAAATAAGTTTAACTAGGTGAAGTTAAGTTAGCCGAGATTCGACTGTAATTGCTAACAAATTTGACTATGAATACCGCCTGTACACATCTATACAAAATATTACTGAAAAAATTCTTCGTCATATACTTTAAGGTCCCTCGCGTCTTTATGCGAAGTTTTTGAACTGTAGCTTGCAGCTATAGACGACCACATGGAGCTAGAAGTGGCGTCGTTGATCGGGTCTATTACTGGCTGTCTTCTCGCAAGCGATACTTTGAGCTGTATCGATGACACCATACTGCCGTCCATCTCACTGATCGCACGTTCAGCGGAATCGGATTTTTCAAATGTAACAAATCCTCGTCGATAAACAGAATTACTGAAAAAAATAATTATATAAATGCCAATGTAAATGGAATGCGAAATAAAAAGTTAATTCAAAATGATGTCCCACTTTTTTTCCGCCTCCATTGTGATGTTGAGAATATTTCCAAACGTGGCAAAATGCTTTTTCAAAAAGTCCTCGGATATCTTAAATCCAGACACAAAAATTGTGTTGCCAACTCGTGGTTTGGGCTCGGACTTTGCTGGTGTCGAAACCTTGTCTTTGGGACTGCGATCGTCCGGCTCCTGAGCGCTGACAAAACTGTCATACAAATCTTTTACGCGAGTTGTCGAGGGCGGTTTGGCGTTAGGCTCCTCTTCGCCTTGAGTCGATGAAAATGGCTGGTACGAGCTGACAGTTTTTTCTTGACTATTGAGCTTTCGTTCGAGACCGCGAGGTCGTTTGAAGGACTGTTCCACACGTTTTGGGGTCTTCGGAGCGGTGATTACTCCCGATTTGATCAGCTTCTTAGCAACTTCGCGAGCATCACGAGCTTCCGTTGGTCTCTTCGGAGCTTGCACCACACGTTCTGGTTCAGGTTTGGGGGCTTTCAAATCTTGTAGAGCTTTTTTCTACAAATTAGAATTTACATTTATACAATATTTATTCGAATTTGTAACAAATTTGATTGCCACAATATTTAAGGTAGGCTTAAAGTAAGACCGGACTCTGACCTCAAAATATCAATATTTAATTACTTAAATAATGTTTTCTTTTGGGTTTTAATGAATGATTCGTCAATATATTATCAAAAACTGTAAAAAAAACTACTTTAAAAACAAATTACAAATTATATTGTCAATAAAATACTTGTAAAAAGAATTTTTTTTATAAATGTCAAAATTTTTTTAAATTTGAACCTTATGTTTTCAATATTAATATTTTTCATTCGCCAAAATTTGAATAACTTGGATTTTTAATTTAGATCTTGAAATACTTAATTTTAAATGTTGGAAAAAATACATGACTTGTATATCTATATGTATCATTTTTACTAAACTTTAAGGTTAAATATTTTGGCTTTTAGCTAATTTAGCAATTCTAAATTTTGATACATATTTCAAAAATACTTTGTAATCAATTATGTTAAATTTCAACGAATTTTGACATTTAGAATTTGACTCGGGTCCTACCTTAAATCAGTTTCAAAATGTCAAACTTTATTACATTTTAACAGAATGGTTGAAAAAGTATTTTTCCATCATGAGTCCAAATTTGAAGTTGCTGGACTAGCTAGAAACCGAGATATTTGACTTTCAAATTTGGTAAAAATGATAAGTATATAGATATATAAGCTATTTACTTTTGCAGTATTTGAAACTAAATATCTCAAATACTAGATATAGTTCAAGTTATTCAAATTTTGCACAATGCAAGATATCAATGTAAAGAACACTTAATACAATTTTAAACAAATTCTGACATTTAGAAAAGAACACTTAATCATCGAGTTACATACTAATAATATAACTTTTAAATTGGTTTTAGGCTATTTTTTTTAGTTGTTGATAAAATATTAACGAGTACATTTAAGAGCATGTCAAAAGTCTGCTGCAATGGAGTCTTTGTTTTATCAAATAATAATATAATTATTGATTATTTTAAAAAAAGCGAAATGTATGGGTCTTCTCTCATTGTGGAAGATTATTTTTGAGCAAAAGAAATGTCATTTTGAATAAAACTGTAGGCGTATTTTCAAAATTACGATTTTTTTATCGACAGTTGGTAAGACTTTTAGATAAGACGTTGCAGCAGACTTTTGACATGCTCTTAAACTTATATTAATTAAAAAATAGTCATTAAAAGTGACAACATATTTTCAAAATTATTAGTTTAAATTATATTTGTAAACAAATTCAAAAAAGTATTTTTTTATCTTATAAAAATTAAATAAATAAATTATAAGTTATTTTATAACAAAATACTTAATTATTAAACAATTTGTAATAATGTTCTTATTTACATTCCTCTTTGTAATTTCTTAAATTGTATAAACATAACCTAACTAAAAACAAAATTGCTCACCTTTCTTTTTAACTTGCTGTATTTAGCTTGAAGCATTAATTCTTCTTCAGTTAAATTGGATGGAAAATGTAAATAAACCATTGTTACAACTATATAAATCCCAATGGTTTTTATACACAAAAAAATATGAGCTTCAGAGATGTAAACAATCCTGCAAACCCTTGACAAATCCGCACTTAGTATAGCGCGGCAAAAGTAATAATTTTAAATCTACCATCAAATTTGTACAGTCAGCAAAATTAATGCCTGGTCTTTTCTCCAGGGAAATCGCTGCACACAAAGGACTAGGCATCAATTTTGCTGACTGTACAACTAAATAACAATATTTTCACACGTTAAATTGATAAAACAATTAAAATACTTATTTCAAAGAATGGAATTTTTTTTTGAACGTATCACTTTTTATAAAACTGCGCTCAAAATCGAATCACAAATTTGACACATGTTTTCTCATCTACTGAATGTATTATTCATGGATGTATACATTAGATGTAAAGGATGTAAATAATAGTATGAAAGCTACAGTAAATTTAACAATTTTGTATTCAGAAAATTCTTCTTGAATTTCTCTGGATTGTGATTAATAATAATAATTACACATCAAAGAAATTGTACCTTCAATGTGTAAACTGTGAAATAAGTGTAAAAGCTAATCCATAGTTTATTTGCATTGCCGATTGAGTTTTTGATAAAAAAGTCTATACAAATAATTCAAAATGATCGTTAATCGGTTATTAAGAAACAAGCAAGTTATGTTTCTCGCCGGCTGTGCTTGCATTGGCGGCTATGTTGCTTATAGATATTGGAAAAAAAGGTTACTTCGCACCATTGACGAAGGCTTCGAAGATGTGACAAAGGTTATTATTATTTCTTTTTTTCACATTATAAATATTTACATTAACAAGAATATTGAAAATAAATTATTATTATATCGACAATTTTAATTATATTAAACAAAATAGTTAATGAATCATTTTTATCTTAAAAGAAATATGTGTTATTTAAATTAATAAGAATAAAGTAATCGTTATTTTGTTACAGATAGATGAAACAAATGACAGAAGGGTTTTGTTGATAGGAATGCATGGTTCGGGAAAATCAACATTAATGAAACAAATCAGAGCTGCTAGCAAAGATGAATATAACATGACGTCACTTTCGTCTTATGATTTTGTTGTGTATAAATTTCAAAGAGATCAGTTCAATTTTGAAATTTGGGAAAGTAAGTATTGGAGTGGATTTGAATTTTTAAAAAATTGAATGTTGACCGAGCTGTCCATTAAAATGATTCAAAATGACGAAAAAAAAAAAATTCAAACCTATTTTTGGCGATTTTCAATGTTTCAAAATGTTAGTTTTTAAGGT
>JABFPM010004767.1:0-12156 GCA_022817325.1 Idris sp. 1 HC-2018 | reverse complement strand
CTCGTCCGCACGTCGCAAAACCGGTCAAAACTTACATCGAAACGACCAAATGGGAGGTCCTACCTCACCCGCCGTATTCTCCAGACATTGTTCCATCAAATTACCACTTGTTTTGATCGATGAGCCACGGCCTGTCTGAGACACATTTCACTTCTTATGAAGAGTGTAAAAAATGGCTCGATTCTTGGATTGCCTCTAAAGACGAGTCGTTCTTCCAACGCGGAATCCGTATACTGCCAGAAAGATGGCAAAAAGTAGTGGCTAGTGATGGTCAATACTTTGAATAATCTATTTGTTATTATTTTTGCACAATAAAGCCTCAATTTTCGAAAAAAAACGCTACGAATTAATTCAAACACCTAATACAAGAAAAGAAAAGAAAAAAAAATATCAGTTTTTCTTTGTACCTTCTTGTTCTGTTTGTCCCTTTGGAGGAGCATGTATTTCGACGGTAGTTGTCGCAGTCAGTTTTTTTTTCTTTTTGATTTGAGGTTAGGTCTTTTCTTTCTGCTTCTTTTTCTTCTAATTTTCTTAATTTCTTCTTCAATTCCTCGTTTTCCATCTCCAACTCCTTTTCTGTTTTTCATTTATTTATTTTTTAGACACAAACGCTTTATTTAATGAATAAAAGAGAGAAAAAAAAATTAAACACGATAAATCTGAACCATATGATTCGATCACACACAACAAACGTTATGAAGGTAGCCGCGCGCGGGAGACGTGCAGGCCAACCGTTTCCTTTAAAACTTTGAACCTTGTGGTGACATCTGCCCGGCTAGCGTTGTACAAGTAATATTCGTCTCGAACGAGACCCGTGATATAATGAAAAATAATACAAGAATTAATTCCCAAGTAACAATTGAAAAAGAGCATTGGTTTGGGGACTTATAAAATGAATTTGGGGCCTAATTGGAAAAACTGACTGGCATCTTATAGGGGGTTTATTGGCATTCCAGTGAGAATGTCTCAGTAAAACTCTGCCAGGCCCAAATAAAAAAAACCTACAAAGGTTGCAATGATTTGACCCTGGTATCTTATATCTATTAGAAATCTTCCGATATTATAATTAAAATGAATATTAATTGAAAATAAATTTAAAAAATGTAATCAAATATATTTAAAAAAATGAGTTTCACGATTTATGAATATATCATCGAAAGCCACAGTTCGTGTACTTCTCTTTAGCAAAACCATGGAAAATATTTATCCGAAAAAATTATTTGAACTTTGAAAAGTAATAATAACATTATGTGTACAATATCTACTCTTCCGTTAAAAGACTAGCTTTGTCCGCGAGTGCATTGATTGCAACACATAATTAGTTCTAACGTTAAATTTTTTATTTTAAAATTTGAGACTTTATCAACATTTATTACAATCACCTATACATATATAATAATAGTTCAAAATTGATACTTTCGAATTTAATCGTAAGATCAAAATTCAAAAATCTTACAAATATGATGCGTTTCGTTCCATAAGCGATAATGTAAGTACTTGTGTGGTATCTTGATCATGCCATCAACTCACAAGGTAAATCTTGCAGAAATCAAGAATTATAGTTTAGAATTTTCTTACTTAAGCGTCAAAGGAGGTAACCGCGTAACCTTTCTGAAGAGTCCTAACGCGGTTACTAGATAATATACCGGAACGAAAAGCACCATATTTGTAAGATTTTTTACTTTTGATTTTACGATTAAATTCGAAAGTATTAATTTTGAACTATTATTATAAATATAGGTGATTGTAATAAATGTTCATAAAGTTTCACATTTTAAAATATAATGCATATAGTTTACATTTTTCCGATCAAAAATTTTAAAAAAATTCTATTTAAGTACATGAATTTAAATAAGTATGGGAATTTAATCTAACACTGATTACGATGTTTCACCTGAACAGTCATCTTCTTAAGCAAGTTAATAAAAACGTGATAATAAAATTAATGGTCCTTACTAATTATGAAAATTTAAATTTGAAACACTTTAAATATATTTATTGAGCCTACAAAAACGCAGTTGAATGTTAGTTTAAATTCAATTCCTAAGCCCAAAACTTATTATATTTATTCATTTAGTTTCAGTCCACACTAAAACTAAATTTATGTTTATACTTTTATTTTGGAACAAAAGTTCATTTAATTACCAAATTAAACACATTTTGATATTGTACTCAAAACTGACGCAAAGAACTTTTGCATTTTTCTAAATTATAGCACAACATAATGGACTACTGAACTTATTTTTTTCAATAAAAGAAAAATAGACAGACTTCATAAATACTTAATTAAATTAAAGAATAATAATAATTACATAAATATATTTTTATTATAAGAAATTGTTTACAAAATCTAAAAATCTAATTTAAATTCAATTGCCTAATAATTTTTCTTCTTATTTTTCAAATTATTAAATTGTTCATTCTTAAAAGGCTTATTTTGTCTTGGGAAGTCATCTTTGCTCGGCTCTTCGGTCGTGGAAGGTTGTTTCGCGAGCCACTCCAAAGCCCTTTGGATTTCCGGTGGAATTGGTGGCGGGGTCGGCAAATGAGATCCCGAAACCTGGGTGCCAAACTCGTCAGCGGTCCAGCTCAAGGCGATAGGTGTGCCGTCCGGAGCATTATACTGCACAGATCCCTGAATCAACTGAGCCTCGTCTGGCGTTCCTGCGTACTTTCTCATACCAACTTCTTTTTGAATAATTCCTCCCTCGGTTTCGTATGCAACCATGTAATTTCCACGTGTATCTCCTACATCGTGGGTTGCACTGATTATTTTTTCAGGCTCTCTGAAATATTCTTGTCCACAGACGTAGTGTAACAGCATACAAATTATCTGCAAAAATGCAACATTTTTAATTAACATCATAAGTTCTTATTAATTAAAATCTAGCAACACTTTTTTACTATTAAAACTTTGTAGCCCTTTTTTAGTATTAAAATGCTGCAGCAATTTTTACTATTTAAATTTTGGAGCACTTTGTATGTTTAAAACTTTAGATTACTTTGTTTCAATGTTTATTATATAAAGTCTTATTAAGATGTTACACAAATTTATACATTTGATCAAACGATAAAGTCTAATAGTTAATTGTATTTTAATTTAAAGAGCTGATACAAGATCAAAAGAATTTACAAATTACAAAATTGAAAAATCATGAGTTCTGAATAGGTCTTTAACTATGGTCAATATTGATAGTTTAAATATTTATTTTCTTCTTATTTTTAATGGTATCATAACAGTTTCAGTAAAAAGTTTTTCTAATTATGTGCGAAACATGTTAACAGCTTATAATAGCCATTACAAGATTTATGAAAAGTGCGATTGCATGATTAGATTAAGAATAAATCTCTGTTTCTGTATTTCTTTCTTTCACATAGTACATTCACTCGTGATTATAGCATGCCAAGGCTATTTGCGAAACTCGTGTTTAAGTACTGAAAATCAAAATGTGATTTTTTATCTTTATTTTACTTTTTCATAAAAATTATTTTATAACATCTAAAAGTTATACAATATATCTTTATAACAAATTTTCAAATTAGAAAAAATAAAGTTTTTGTTTTACATTTACATTAATAGTAAATAAATGAATCAGAACAAAATTAATCTGTTAAATTTATTTACATAAATGTTCTCTTTAAATGTTTTTTTTAATGAGTTTTATACAATTTTGCTGTTACGTGAAGGTACATGACCGATAATATGTTCACACGCAGGAGTAATTCACTTACTTTGAAGGTCACTGATTAATTGAGACAAGAGAATATCATCAGTATCTTGCAGATGATATATATTCTGAGAGAAAGCAATGTCGATAATTATACGATACATTTGACGTTTCTCACAGAAATCGGAAATTATACAACAAATTTCATAACACAATAAGAAAGAAAAAAAATTCTAATTTGAGTCAAAAAGATCTATTATTTTTTTTAAATATATTAAAAAACTGTTCAAATTCATTTGAAGCTTTATTTTTCCAAAAAGAAATATAAAATTTGATACATTTTTCATAAATTATTAAATTTTAACAATGCAAAACTAAAAAAACCATAAATTTCTTTTCAGTAAAATATTTCTTAATCATTTTTTTTCTTTTTTTTATACATATATATATATTTTTTTATTTTATTTGAAACAATTAATATTATTTTACAATCAGATAAAAAAGATTAATAACATTCATCAAACACTTAACGCAGCTCATTTATCTTGAGAATTATGTGCGAACTAAATTTATGGTTTGCATAATTTGTACTAACTCACAAAACTCGTTGTGCAGAGAATTTATGCACGAATAATTGATGTTATTATTACAATGTTAACAAGAGTTGATATTTATTGTATGATTGGTGGCAAGTCACGAGCACACATTTTTATAAACAATTTGCAGTTCTAAGGAACTCCTTTAATGTGTTTCATTCGGCTCTCTTACTTTCATTTAAAGATTATTTAACCTTTTAGTACCGGGGCGCGGCTCTCGCAAGACATGCTCACGCTTGGGTTTCATTAATTATGCCTTAAAACTAAATAATTGAATGGCAACTTAGTACCAGAGTTCACCAATTCAAAGAAAATAAACTGCTTTCATTTTTAAAATAAAAAAAAACACAATCTGTAACAATTATTTTATAATTTAATTTAAAAAAAACTGCTTCTTTTTTTATAAATTTCCGGTACTTTTCAAGTTAATAATGATGCACTTTAATTGAGTACTTTCACTGATAAGTTATAGGTCTAAGTTCTGATAAATGTAAAATTAATAAAATTATAAATGTAATAGAATTATATTATGTAATCAAATAAAATTCTATTATTAAAGAAAAAGATGAAATAAATTATGTTAAAAGAAACCTAAACCTTTTTTATCATGCAATGTACTGATTTTTTAAAACATAATAAAACTTTTAACAATCAAAAAAAAGTATTAAAATAAGTTTTTAAATTTTTTCTTTATCTATTTTTTAACAAATTTATTCTAAGATTTGTTTCACTTAATTTTTATATTAAAAAAGAAATTATAATAAGTGAAATGTAAAAATAAACGACTTTTCCTTGAGATAAAAAATACTCACCAGAAATTTCATATTTAATTTGTAATCAATTTTCGTAACAGTAAGTGATAAAAGTATTGTAGGATGTAATTTACAATAAATTATAATCGCACTGAACTAAACACAAACACTAAAAGAATCGGTGATACCTGGCAAAGAGATGGTGAGCGACTCTTTGCTAGTTCGGTGTACGATCGACCTTTATACCAGCAGTCTGGCTTTACATAACCCGGGAAAGTATATTTTGGCGCTAACATCATTTATGTACAAACTTAATCACAACATCGATTACTTTAATTGTAAAAAAGGGAAGGTAAAAAAAAAAGAAAAATTAAAACAAGTAAATTGAGCAGTAAAAAGATTCGTGTTGCAACTCTTAAACTTAATTGAAAGTAAATCTTCACAGAAACACTAATTGGTGTGATTACAAAAATTCTTTATTTTTAATCACAAATTTGCTCATCGAAAGCTGTAGACTTTTTTAAAATTTCTTACAAAACTTCGTATACAAAAGTTGAACATTATTTCTGAGACAGATTAAATTATGACAGACATTAACAAACTTTTATTTGAAGAACAAATTGTTTTTTTATTTTTTACAAATCAGGAACCAGTTTAATTTTACTTGAAATAAGCATCAGAATTTATAAATATTACCATTAAGTTTAACAAAATACATTATTACAATTATATAAAAAAAACGATGTAATTTATAGTTAACAAACTTTTCGATGATGAATCTTGTATTATATTTTAAATAAACGATCAGTTTTAATTCGAAAACTGATGGTTCAATTCAATGGATCAAATTTGGGTCTCGTACGTTCCTTCTTTCCACCATCACGATCACAGGCTCCAGCTAACCAACGACTTGTTTTGGATATAATTTCAGAAGGATCCGAATCAGTGAAATGATTTAATAACTCGTCTGCAAATTAATAACATAAATTATTCAAGATAAATTTTTTTTTAAAATATATATATATAAATATTAACCAGTTTAATTACCTTGCATACAATAATAAACCGCAGTCTTACTTAAATTTCTTTTGCCTTGTCCTTTGAGGGACCTGCCACAAGCACTGTACTGTAACTGAATATCTTTAGCAATAATGTTCGATAAAATTTTGGCAATTCCTTCTTTCACAGTGTTTGAGTGTCTGCAGAACGAGTTCATCAAGGCTTTCTATTGGGAAAGGTAACAATTTGTATATTATTAGTTATGTAAAAAGTTTTTGTATAAAAATGTTAGTTATATAAAAATTTTAATTACCAGTGCACTTCTTTTATTAGGATCAGTTGTAATGGCTTCGTCAAATTTGAGAAACTCGTCGACAGACTTAATTGGAAGATTTACAGCCAGAGTGCTTTTGGTGGACACAGTATCCATGGGAGAGGGATTTGAAAAACTCCTAATGAGGTCGTCAAATCTGCTCATTATTCTACATTCAAGCATACCAATAGCTGCTAATACTTGTGATACTGTAAACGAATTGAGATTTACAAATTTAGATTCATTTAAAAATTTGGGTAAACTCTCACTTATTCTCCAAAGAAGAAAATATTAAGTCAAGTTCATTGCTTAAAAATATGTTATCAAAATTCCTTTTATACAGCCACATTTTTAATTCAACGTCTTGCTTGATAGTGCAAGCACTTTTGAAATTCAATTGTGTAGGGTTATGTGAAAAAATAAATTACTTGGATATGATCAATGTATTTATTTGTACTCAAAAAATGAAAATAAAAAAATTTTCCTTTATCATTCACACATCATTTAGTCCTTTGTAATTATTAAAATAAATTTTGAAATCAGAAAAAAAAATGAAATAAGAAATTTTCCTTATAACATTAAGATAACAAACGTAGCTTAAATCAGATTTAAATTAATATAAACAGATTAAATTAAACAATTAATCTTGAACGACTTATTTTATACTGTATAAAAAAATTTTATAATATTAATTTCGATATCAAAAACAAGTCTATCAGATTAAGATGCCCTCCAGCTTGGATTGGGTTCCATCATATTTCTTAAGTCACCTTCTCTGATGGGATCTCGCATTGGATCTCTCATAATAGGACTAAAACTGAACAAAAGAAATGATTATTTAAAAGTTATAATTATTTACTTAATTAAAATGCTAATTTCTAAAAATGTACCTTAACACAGAAGATGGCTGTTTAGTTTTTTTCACTCTAGTTTTTGATTTTTTGGCATTACGTCGAGCCTCTGCTTGCTTAAACCAAGCCATTATTCTTGCTCGAACGTCCAGGCGAGTGGCTCCTTCAATTCTCTGCTGAACTGTGCCTGCAGAAAAGCTTTAAATTAAAAACATTAAATCAAAAATAAAGTATCCTCAAATTCAGTCAATAAAATCTACCACAAATTAATTTAGTAAATTCTAATTCTTCCAAGCTTCGTTTTCCTTTCAATCCAGACCAGCTGTACTGTGCAGCCAAATCGTCTGTCACAGTAGCTCGTAAAATTTCTGTTGTTGCCAGGGCCACAGTGTTTCCTCCCAACCCAATAAGGTATCGTTTCTGTAAAAGCAACAAAAATATAATACAAGTATTAAATTTATAATTACAAAATAATAATAAATTTGTAAGATCATTTTCTTCTTACAATATCATCTTTAATATAAGTGTTTTTAAGCATCTCCTCCAAGTTAGACAATTGTTCGTCTGTGTTCAGTGGGAATAATGCTTCGATGTGCTCAAGACTTTCAATCGGAGCAGTACCACTCTGACCACCTCCAGTGCGTTGCAACAGCATATCAAGCATGGCCAACGCACGTGCCAAATCATGCTTTATGGTAACAATATCACGGGACAAATTTTTAAGAGTACCTGCAATAAAATAAAACACAAAAATAAATATCATTTCTCATTCAATCGTTATGTTTCGCAATGTTAGGCGACCCACGAAACACATACAATAAATAATTTAAAGGAAAATTAAGTTTAGATATACATATAAATGCATTTCGTAGCTATTGGATAATACTTACCGGCATTTCTATTATATTTAATAATAATACCCAGGAATAATGAAATTTTTATGGCAACTCTGTCTACAAAAGACAAGCTTTCGGTTGTCTCTGGTGAACTACTTACATTCTGCGTTGGTATCTTCCCCTCGACGATTTGTGCACTTACACTTTCACGTGTTGCGCATAAAAATATTTTTTTTCATTTATTCGCGGTTTAACTGAATAAAATAACATGTTAATTGGAAGAAGAATGAAAATTAAATACTTGTAATTGTTTTTTTTCTTTCTTTTGAGAAATAATGAGAGTAAAAATTGAATGTTTCGACCTGGGTCGCCTAAACTAACTTAAATTATTATTAAAAAGTGTTATTTTGTTGTAACTTACAGCTGTCCTCAGTTTGATGTGTATCCATTTCAAGTGAATCTTCAATTTCTTGTTTTACGTGAATGCCTTGGTCGTATGATTTAATAGGCTCACCGCTTCCTGTTTGCATTGGTTGCAAACCTTAAAAAAAATTAGATTACAGTTTTAGAAATAATATATAAATGATATTCATTATTAATATTCTGGGCTAGAAATAAAATAATTTTGATAAAAATAAAAATTAAATTTTTATACAGTAAAATATTATAGGAAAGTAAAAATTAAAACTTTGTAAAGTAAACAATTTAAGTAAAATAAAAATTTAAACTTTATTAAATACAAAATTTGAATAAAATGAAAACTGAAAGTTCATGAAATAAAATAGTAAGAGTAAAGTGAATATTGCAATTTTATAAAGTAAAAAAAATTAAATAAAATAAAAACTAAAACTGTATAAAATGAAAAATAAAAGTAAACTAAAAATTGAAATTTTGCAAAGCGAAATAAGAATTGAAACTTTATAAAATAAAAAATTAGACAAATCTTTTAAATATTACATCATAAGATATTTATAAAACTATAATCTTCACTTCCCATTTTTTAAGGTAAAAATTGTTCAGTCATGTATATATTTAAATGATTTTAGAAATAAAAAATGTTTTCATGTTGTTTGCAACCATAAAATGTATTAAAGCAATAATTTGTTTCTAAAAACAGAATTGTCAAAAAAAAAAAATTATAATTCAAGATAAATTTTGTTAAATTAAAATTAAAATAAATAGAATTAGTTGCTAATAGGATATTCGATAAAAAAAACTATATTTTTACATTCTTGCATTTTAAAATAAGATGAATTTATTATTTATAAAGATTAAGATTGCAAAATAAAATGTTTAAACCGGAACGAAGTTGTACGTCATTTCAAAAAGATTTGTTTTAAAATATAAAAAAGTTGTACAAAATATATGTAGTTTTTTTTGAAACTGTAAAGATATGTCAATCAACTTAAAAACATTAAAATAATTTGGTTTTATAATGTGAATTTTATTGTCACTTGATTGACTGATAAAATTTACATATATTAAAATAAATTAACTTCAAAGTGTATAAAATTGTTTTATTCTTTTTATAGATGATGCAATCTATTAATAAACATGTTTATTAATTACAAGATTAAAAAATTAAAGAAATAAAATATTTTATTTCAATGAGCAATTATTAAATTAGTTTTTTGTTTACATTCAGATAAAAAAAAGATGAGGAAGTAATACTTTTTGAATCCAAGAATTTTTATTAAAAAAGGAAAATCGTATAATGACCAAATAAATTGTAAAAATAACGAAAACACGTATTAACCAATTAAATTTTTTTTTTAAATTTTATTTAAATGAGTAATTATGTAAATTTTAAAATAATAAAAAGTCAATTAAGATTTAATTGAATTAAATAATTTTATTAATATAAATATAAACATATTTTTTGGTAAATATTTTTAAAAAATTATAGTTATTAACTTTTAAAAAAAGATTGTTAAAAGTAGTCATTTTAATTATTTTTTTAATTTCTTCAGCAAAAATTTTTTCTAATAAATTATAAAAATAGCAAATACAAAAATTAATTTACAAATATTTTTTTTAAATAAAAAGTTATGTTTTTACAATTTTTTGACATTACTTTAATAAATAAAATAACTTTTTTAAATTTTTCAAACCTTTGAAAATATATATTTCATATTTCACATATTGTTAAAAAGTTATAATTTTAAAATCTCAACAAGAAATTTATGATTATTGTTTACTTACTATTAAAACCATAATTTTCACTCATTATTGTAATAGTGACAATTTAAATGTTTCTTTTTATAATTAAAATTAAATGTCAGTTTTATGTTAGTAACTCCAAAAAAACTAATTTTAGTTTTAATAAACTTACATTCATTTGTACTAAACTTTATAAAAGACTACAAACTACATTTCAGAATAAACGCTTCGTTATTTCTCAATCCTAACCTAAAATCCGGTCAACAACAGGCAAATACGACATTAACAAAAACATACAAGTTTCATACATCGATTTTTATAAATTTATTACTTATATTTTAACTTTATACGAATTAAAAATAAAAAGTATAATAAATATATATTCTATATAATTTACCGTTAACATTTTGTTTAGAGAAAAAAAATAGTTGTTAAAGAATTTAAGTGCAATTATTTACAAAATTGTAAATATTATCAAATAATTTGTATCAAATATGAAGTATTTTTATTTTATAAATTTTGATGAATTAAAATACATTTAAGTTTCATATAATAACTTTATTAATTCTTTATAATTAAAATAATTAATTACTAGGTAAAAATGAAAATTATCAAAAGTTTATTATTTGTTATATATTTTAAAATTGAAATAAATTAAAATTAAAATTACATCAAAAAACTGATCAAACAAATACTGACATTTTACTTTTCGTATACAAATTTTTCTCTTTTTATTCTAGGGTAGTCCTACCAAAGTGAGCTTTATTAGATAGACTAAAATTGTTTGGAAATTTTTAATCTTTGAGTTTTTCTTTTAATATACATATTTTTTGCACTGATCAACGATGATGTTATTTAGATTTGAAAACTTAAGAAATTAATGAGAAATTGTCAAGTTATATTAGGAATCTCTTATTTCTTAACTTTTATAATAATTTTAGCAAAGATAATGATTAGATGAAGCTTTAACCCTTCAGCTCCCAAGTCGGTATGTCAAACGAACTTATTAAATGACAATGAATGTAATAGTGATTTAGGTATTGATTCAAGAGAAAAAATAAAAATAATAATTTTTTTAATTATTTATTTATAATTATATTTATTGTTAAAAAAACAATAAATGTTAATGTTACTTATAAATTTGAAGCCAATTTTTAATAATAAGACAAAAAAATTGCAATTTTTTATCAAAAAACACGTCGGGCCCACGATGCCGTTCGCGTTATAAAGTCCCCGGTACGTGAAGGGTTAAAGATATTTTGTATTCAACTCAAATATCGGAGAATAATTGTAGATTTTTGTAAATTTATGTCAACGATAATTCTGCTGAGTTATTTACAATTATAAAATCATTTTGAGTTAAACAAAATTGAAAATGGGGAATTGACAAATAACCCGTTTTTTGGAGCACAAAACTTGTAAAAAAGTGCATTATATTGCATTTTTAAAGTTAAAATATTTGGCTATAATTTGAAAATTATGTATCATATTTGAAATTTGACATTCCGAAAGGAATTATCAAAGTATCAAAAAACTAGTCGAATACATGCTGATTATATAATTTTTTATTTAAAACAAAAAATTCAAATTATGTTGGTATCGTACACAAATTTTATACTTTCAGTTTGATTATTTTACAAACGTAGAATTGAATATTTATTATGTTAAATATAATTATTGTTTCAGTTGTCATTTTGACTAGTTTGCCAAGGTAGGAAAACCTTAATAGTACATTTTAAATAGTAAAGAAAATGTTAAATTATCATGAATTTTCGAAAATATATTTCCTTTTTCTTATCAAATCTACAATTGGACTTTTTTGAATTAAAATTATCAAAAGTAAAAATTCACCCTAAAATTAGTTTTTTTCATATCAAAAAGAAATGTAGTAAGTTATCATAATGTTTGATATTGGGTATACAAGTAAGTTTTAAAGGATTACTAACAGATGGCTTTACTGGGACAAGATGGCGTCGGACAA
>JABFPM010004766.1:0-12156 GCA_022817325.1 Idris sp. 1 HC-2018 | reverse complement strand
ATGAAGTTTATCAATTTGAAAAT
The DNA here is from genome assembly GCA_022817325.1 of Idris sp. 1 HC-2018. Lineage (NCBI taxonomy): Eukaryota > Metazoa > Arthropoda > Insecta > Hymenoptera > Scelionidae > Idris > Idris sp. 1 HC-2018. Next base: position 12,133 of record JABFPM010004766.1, on the reverse strand, counting down.
GACTATTGTATCATCGCAGAATTTGAATAGATAATTAAGTTTTATTGAAATTTCAGTAATTGTAAATAGTTTCAAATTAATGTCTGAATTTTAGAATTGTATATAATAGATTGACATTTTGTAAGCCGACAATTAATTTTGAATTTTACAATATTTTATTCACGAAAGTCAACTTAAGAAATGTACCAATTAATACTTTAATTGTTGTATACAAAATGAATAGATAAAAAAATTGTTTTTACATTAAATTTTCATATTTATTTGTTCAATAACTTGATTCTTTTGTTTTAATTACATCAACAAGAATAATTAATTGAAATATAATTATTAATTATAATAAAAAGCATAAGTCATTTTTTACCGTTATACCCTCTTAGAAAAAGTTAGAACAATTTGAATGTTGACCTGTCAAATTGAAATGTCATAAGTATCGAATTATTCTTATCTCGCAGCCAACTTCTCAATGTCTTGAATGGACGCTCTGGTAATAAAATTCGTGAATTACCAATATTTTGACTAAATAAAATGTGATATAAAATTTAAATAAAAATTAAATTTTATTTTTCCTCTTAATTAAAATTGAACTAAGAATAAAATTTACGAGAAAAAAGGACAAAAATAACGAAGACATGATTATACAAATTGATGAATGTAATTATTAATGAATGTATTTTTTACAGTCTAATACAATATAAAATATCATAATAATTACAGATAATACTTGTTTAATATATATATTTATATATATATATATATATATACATTATCAATTTGTCATTACGAATGAATACGAACGATACAATGCTATACTGAAAAGTATTAATAACAAAAATTATAGTTATGATTACAATAATAAAATATAGAGAAACTTTGTGTACTTTTGTCTTATCATTCTTTTTCATCTTTATGACTATTTTTATATATACAGTCAGGGAATCGCATTCAAAAATTATTGGCTTCGACTGGCTGCATATATTGTTAATTTTTTTTTCTTTCTTTCTTTATTTTCTTACTTCTTTACAATACCTGCTGCAATGGCAATAATTTATTCTGATTATAAATTATCAATAGTTATTGTGTCATTTATTCTGGGGCAATACACCTCGGAATCACTGTTATCTAATTTATATAAAATAGATTTCTAAAAGTTGAGAAAAATGCTTATTGCCTTCCTTAAAGTACAAAATATCGTAGGAATCTATTTAGTATTTCTACAAATTAAATTAGCAGTAATTTATTTTTTTTGTTTTTAATTTTAATTGCCATTTGCATCTTTGTTTTGTTTGTTTGTGTCTTCACTGTACTTAATTATTATTAAAACTTGTTTTTTAAAATTAATAAATAGTAAGATTGTTTTCTTCTTCTCTCAATAAACATTGTTTATCTCACCGGTAAGAATAAAAAAATTATGCTTAAAAAAATAAAAATCTTTCAAAAGTATAATAAAATAGTCTCATTTAAAAAATATAAAAATATGTGAATGTTAAACATTATGATTGTTCACAAAATTCATTACTATTAAAAAAATTAATTTAGAAATTAAATCATACGTAGACTTTGACATAATTATTATTTATAATAAAAGGTCCAGTTTTTGTTGAAAGTATCAACAAATTTGTTATTTCTATTGTACATAGATCAATTTTAACAACTAACTTAACTCAAAATTACATAAATGCGGTATCTTTATAGTGATTCAATAAGACAACCAACGTTAAATAATATTATAAAAATTTTAGTCTTTCATATTATAAAATATTGTAAATCTATGATTTAAACTTAAAATGGCATATTTTGTTAATTCAAACTATTGTAAATATTGCCATGATTTCAGCGTGTCTATCGAACCACGAATAAAACCACATTGCGCCGCATTGTACGTAAAACTAACGAGAACAAAATAAAAAAAACATTTGTTTTAATATAAAAAAGCGATTAAAAAATAGAGAAGAAGAATCTACTGGCATTTTCTTCTCAATTTGTAACAAAGTTAAGTTTATTTTCAGCCGATGAACAGAGCCTTTATTCAGAACGTTAAGACGGATTGCTAGGCACAAATACTCCCCTTTCACTGATTATGCTCGCGCAAATCGACATTCAACTTCACAACAGTCATCAGTTTTTTTATTATTTTTTTTTTGTTTTTTATTATATTTTTTTTCTTGAACATGTAAAAAACTAAATTCTCACCCTCTTCCGTTTTTTCTTCGTTTTTCAAGTAAGACCGGCATTTGTATTCAGATCTTACTCAGGCTTATCTGTACTTTTTTGTATTATTATTGTTATTATTATTTTTTAATTCGTAATTTTAGTTATAGTTATTTTTCAATGTTTTATTTTATTCTTCTTCGCCTTCCATCACTCAACATGAAACATGTTGCCGTTCCTCTCTTTCAAAACTCGGCTTATCACAAATTATTGTTCTTTGTAATCCTTTTATTGTTTGCTTTTCAAAAGATCTTTAACTGAGTTCGATGCGACTTTTTTTGTAAGTTTTTCCTCCTTTTTCACATAGAATTGTCACGCAAGGACATTTTATATATAATTTTTCGTAATTTTTCTTTTTTTTTAGTTTACTATACAGCGGCCTTCGGCGACGGCTCTTTTGTATGTACACTATCTGCCAAAAGTTAAGTGTTGCAAATGCACCAAACGAAGAGACATGTTTAAACGCACGAGTATATATACGACGATTCGAACTATATTAAAAATAAAATTAAAAAATATATTAACACAGTTGTTGACAAATTTGTAATTCTTTTTCTTTTGCACTCGATATATACACTGCCCGGCGAAAGTTTTCGGCCACCTGCTTGAAGATCATTGGTGACCATAAATGTTAATATCTTTAGCAAATACCATTAAAAATTTGACAATTGAAATGCCTATCTTTCAGAAAATCATAAGCAAATATAAAATTTTTGAATCCCCCACTCGCGTAGAAAAAAACATTTTTTTCAAAATAATAGGTCACGATCATTTCCACCGCAAATTGAAGTTACGATTGATACGTAAAAACGAACTACATTTTCATAATATATGGCTCTTTATCTTTCATTTTAAAAAATTATGCCTAAATATTTCAATTTTTGACAAAGATAACATTTTTAAACATTTTTGTTTTCAGCTTTTTACAAGCCAAATAGTGCAATGTATCCACACACCTCAAATTCTTTTTTTGAATTATTATTATTTATGTAAATGAATTTAAACAATGAATAATTTATAGTTATAAACATAGATTATTGAAATAACAATCAACTTACTTAATAATATGTCATTTTGTTCAAAATTATACATAGTGAAGAATTGATAATTAATAAAAGGAATTTAAATTGTGCGGCTACATCGCACCATTCGACTTGTACAGAGCTAAAAACAAACATTTTTCAAAGTACCATGACTTTGTCTAAAATTGAGATATTTAGATGTATTTTTTTTAAATGAAAGATAAAGAGCCATATTTTATGAAAATGTAATTTGTTTTTGTGTATCAATTGTAACTCCAATTTGCGGTGGAAATGAACGTGACCTATTATTTTGAATTTTTTTTGTTTACGCGGGTGGGGATTCAAAAATTTTATATTTGCTTATGATTTTCTAAAAAATAGGCATGTCAACTGTAAATTGTCAAATTTAATGCAATTTCAATTATATTTGTAAAAGATATTCACATTTATGGTCACCAATGATCTCCAAGCAGGTAGCCGAAAACTTTCGCCGAGCAGTGTATGTTATATATGTTTATATATAACAGTAATTATAATTTTCTCTTTGACTTTTTTGTTGTTGTGTTGAGCTTGTATAAAATAATAATATTATTATATTGGCTCAAAATGAATCAGCCAAACATCAAAGTTGCCAGTTTTAATAAAACTGATCTTAGAATTTTTTTTCTTAAATTTTCTTGCTTTTTGGTAATAAATTTAATTGGTATTGTTAATTTTTCCCGTTTTTTCCTTTTTCATTCATCCTTTGTTAAGTAGCAAACGGTTATTCAAAAGAGATCTGAGTTTGTTTTGTGACTGTGTACGGTATACATATACACTTGTAATATAATACGTATATGTGTGTATACGCATATATCAATTTGCAATCTAAAGTTTAACACAATATATATATATAGATATATATGTATATTATACACACATATACTTATTGTACGTGTTCATATTGAATAAATGTACGCGGCATAATGTATGATTGCGACTTGAGACTATGGATTCGGTGGGGGAGTAGTTGACGTTGTGTGCGACGAGGGTGATGACGTTGGCTGTTGCAACGGCAGAAACGCTGATCCCAAACTAGGCTTCAATTGGAATGCTACACATGGCTTTGGACAGTAGTCCAATTTATCCAAATCCACCATCGGTCTTCTGCAAAAAAATTTTTGTTGTTTAGAAAATTATTTGAAACAAATGTAATCCTTTTTATTTAATTTAATTCAGAACTAATCTATTTTTAAGAAGTATAATTATTTATTACCTTGCATCTTCGACAAATTTGAGATTGACTTTTTCACAACCATCTGGGGGCTCTCGTGCAAGGAACCTATTGATGTGAGGGGATGTGCCCAAACGTCCTTCTCTATCTTGCTCTGGAGTTGATCCTCGGCTACCACCTGTACCAAACAACAGATTTATAATACTGCCATCTAATTATTGTAAATGGGTCATGCTTCATAAATATTGTAGCACTAATTCTTGTCAGTGTTTTATTACTAGATGATTTAATGAACTTTAGTAAAATTTACATTTTTATTTAAATTAATTCTACTTTTGCACAGCGAAATCTTGTTTTGTTTAATAGATACTTTGTATTCAATTGAAATGATATCAATTTTAAAAATTATTTTGCAAATAATATGTTAGTTATTTATTTATTCTTAAATCCAACAGACCTAAAATCCAATTACAGGATTAATATATAAAAAAGAACAATTTTGTGAGAGATATTATAAAAAGTGATTTTAAAAATGCACAAGTTTTGAGGCAAGCTGAATTATGATTTTAGAAGTGAAAAGCTGTTAAAAGTGTGATTGAAGAACATGCCGACAAAACCTGTCGTGATAAAATTCATGACAAAATTCATTATTGAAACCACTTGGTAGTCATAATAAAGTTTTCATTAAACACTAATTGAAATGTATAAGTTGACAACAACATTTATTCGTTTTATATATATAGAATAATTTAATTCTGAATATTTTATTTTCCTTATTTTTGTAATAAGTGAAAATTTCAAGTTGCTGTTGATTATTACACAAAGTTTAAGATTACGTGTTTCAATTGTTTAATAATTATTTAAAAATTACAACATTTAAAGCTCATTACAGTAATATAAAAATATGTTTAACTTTACACTTTACTACAAATTAACGATATAAATACAATTGTAAAAAAAGGATGAGCTGTACAATTGTTCATGTAAATTTATTTGCACATCATTATTTTATTATCTTAACTGATAATTAAATATTAAGTAAGTCTTAGTTGTGGAAAATTTATCACTAAAGTTACGAAATTTAATTAGAAACATTCAAAATAATAGAAGTTTATAATGTTAATTAAATTAGAATTACAAAAATTATTGAATTGATCCATGCTTTTGGTACACAATATATTTTCTATATAAAGCATGAAACTGGCAAAAAAATTATATCAAAATTAATTGATAACAGGCGAAACGATAAAAATTTCCACTTTAATTAAACAGCATTTTAAAAGAATTGTTCAAAAGTTTGATCGTTCGTAATTTTTATTTTACAAAGTGTTTTATCAATTTCCTGGCCAGTTTCACTTTTGTAATATCCTATTTTATGCACTTAATAATATCTTAAAAATATATGATGGATAATAATTGATGTCATCATAATATCAAGGGTTGTAAAAGCGATTCCAATGATTATTAGATATGTGTTAAAAACTGTAAGTGGGTGTGTATGTGTGTTTTTTAAATAATTGCTACCCATTTAATAACTCATTAAAAAACTGAATGAATAAGTAGTGTTATTACTCTAACTTTAACTATCAATAAAAACTTAATTCACTAAATGAAATTGACAAAAATTTTTCAATTATACAAACATAGATATCAATGTTACTAATTAATAAAAAGATATTACGAAGCATACAAATTAAATATACATTATAATTAAATAAATAAAAGTGATTTATTACAATTAAAAAAATTAACTATAAAGTAATTGACAAAGGAAAAGTTTCAAATGAATTTCATTTAAAATTATTATTATTCTAAGAAAACATAAAATTTTAAAGATTAATATAATAAAGTATATACAGTTTATTTAATTTTATGAATTAATGTTCTATTTACTAGAAAATTATGATGAATTGAATATAACAATTAGGCGAGAAAGGGGATGATCAAAAACGAAAAAGGGTGCTGCATGGACATTGAAAATGTCGTGCAAGCCAACCTTGTAAAAGATCACTCGGTGGACGAGGTATTTCCATTAGACTCGGAATCAGTGGAGACTCAGAATTCCTAGATGGAGGGCCTATTTTGTAACAGGCACACACCGTGTTAGTATTTCCAAATAAAATCTTGTAATTTGTTGCAACAGAAAAAGAAACCCATGCAAAAGATAAATACAGCACAGTATTATATTTTATTATTTAAATCCAATACATAAGAAATAAAAACCATATCATTTTATCAAGAAAATATCCACATTTTTTTTAATTTTTCGATATTTAAAAGTTTATTCAGATCAGAATAATTTAGTTAACCATTATAATATAAATTTCAATTGTTTATTTATAATTGAAAATAAGTAATTTATTTCATTTTTTTAAGATTATTCTTAAAAAAGTAAATTCAAAAATAATATTAAAATTCTATTCCTTAAACGTAAGTTCAATATAAATAATTTCTGAAACTTTTAAATACTGAAAATAATTTTCTTGAATTTATATATATTTTCTATAAAGTTAGTGTTAATTTTGATATCATTTTATACATTCTCAGAATAAAATATTTTTAATCCAACTATTGGGACTTACAGAATAAAATGCGCTGATGCGGATTTTTTGTGTACTACCAAAAATGGCGGCCAGTACGTGACATTACCAGTGAGTTGATTTGGAGCACATAATAAAAAAATATAATATTAATGTTTTTTTAATGATAAAACGGTTTAATTATTCGAAAAAGAATTAAAATGAGTGGTAAAAATAAAATTCTGAAATAAAAAAACAAAAGTAATTAGTCACTCATTTTTGACACACACATACTGGCGTCAATATTTGTTATGAGAACAGCACCGCCAACGGATCCTGTAAGTCCCAATAATTATCAATAAAAAAGAAAATATTAAAGGACAACATTACCCGAAGAATAAGAACTTGAAGGAAGATCCGTGGCTGGTGTTTGTGTATTGACACTTCGGGTTTGATTGGACCGAAGATATTCGGCCAATGGTGCTCTATGACCTTCGGGAGTGTTTTGCTCACGGTATCTTGCATACTGAAAAATAGTTCACATCATTATTGAATCTGATATTTTAACTACAAAATTATTACTAAGAAAAGAAAAAAATGCAAAACTTTAACTCTTAAGCAATAAAAAGCAAAATGTTGTTCTACTATTGTTTTCAAATATTAATGAAAAAGTTAATGATGTTTATGAATGAGTATAAACCTTATCCTCTACCGAATGATCAGGATCATTTGAGTTCGAAGCTGATTTGAGTACTAATCCTTCGATTTCCTGATTTAGTCCTTCAATGGAAGAACGCATAGGAGGTCTTATCGGTTTTACGGGGATGTTCATAGGGCTTGCTTTTGTACTCAGACTGAATTGGTTATCTGAAAATATAAATATCCAAAAATTTAGTAATAGCTTATAAAAGAAGCAAAAAAGTGATTATTCATTTTAGAAATTAAAAATAAGAAAGAAATTCATTCAATAATTGGTAAAATAAAAGCCAAATCATTATAATTCTAAATGAAAAATTAACTGATTTCTATTCAGTCAATAATAATTATTTTACAGATTGATATTCAAAACTGATGGATTTTAAAATTACTCAACGACTATTTGAATATGATTGTAAAATGTTAATGCTAAAATAAATTGACATTATTGATTTGGTTTTTTGTTGTCAATACTCTTTTAAAAGTTTTACCAAATTATAGTAAGGAATCTACAAAGAAGTAATATGACTCGTGTGGTTGCAGCATTCGGCTTCACCTCAAGCTGCAAACTTCACACGCATCAAAACTATTAATTTTGCTTCGTGCTGTAACACATGATACTTTTTACAACGTCGGCACTTAAATGCGGGTTTAGGGTGTATTTGCAGAGCATCAAAATGTGATATTTTAGTTTGAAAAGAACACAACTTTTATGATTTTTAACAGACAATATTTTTCTTTTCTATTTTTTTAAATTAAATTCAAGATAATGATTTTCACAACAGATTAAAAACAGTAATACTGAAATTTTTTAATGCAGACTCTCTTATTTAGGCATTTTTTCATTTTTAATGCTTAATAATTAAATAGATTATTTTTTTTCATTTTGTGTTTTTGATTGTGCTCTGTTAGCAGACTTAAAAAGTTATTTTAGATAAAATGATTATTTATTTCAATTAAATATAAATACTTACATATCGAAGTTTGTGATGCAATACTGGGCAAGAGAACTGAGTGATCTCCAGGTAAAGCTGGAGGTGGTCCACCAGGCGTTATCAATCCAAAAGCTGCTGTTCTTTCCCTACCACTGGCGCTTTCCTTATTTTGCCGTTGTAATCTGCAAAATAAACATTTAATAGTATGCAAAAATTTATATATTTTTTAATTTTGTATTTTCCATCCAAAAACGAAAAAGTAAGATTGAATGTTCAACTTACCGTTGCCTAAAATATTTTTCTAATTTCTCATCATTTGTTGGCTCAGTGGGATGACGAGTATATATTTTTCTCGGTTCATTGGACCACTCTTCAGTCTGAAAACAGGTGAATTTTTTTTAACATAAAATTGATAACTACAAATTGTTCTATTAATTTACAATTTTTGTATTACCTGTGTTGCTTTGTCAACTAAAAGACAGTTGTAAATGTAGTGAGAATCACGAGGATACTGTCCTTTCAAATAAATCGTGTCCAAAGAAGCAGTTCTTCTCATATTTTGACTTCCACTCAGTCCTTCACTACAACGACCACTTAAAGTTTTTGATTTTACTGCAACAAATAAAGATAAAAACTCATTATTTAACTAAGCTTAAGTTTCTTGTAAATAAAATAACAAAATTTTGTAAAATTATTTTGTAAACAATTTTTTACAAGAATAAGTAATTGAAATCCAAAGAGACGTCTCTTGTCAAGATGAAATAGTCAATACTCTATAATTTCGATGAGTCTGTGATAATATTATTGTTGACAATGAAAACAACATTCAAAGTTCTCCATGCACTTGCTAAGCGCATGCTTAAAACCGTACTTCTGCCATAATATTGACTCCATTAGTGGAGAATTGTAATTTCTCCAATTAATCGTGAAAAATGAGGTCTAAATCTCAAAACTTGTGGACGAAAAGCAAGTTGTCTCGTGAGGTGTACAAAAATTTGTTTCGATAATCGACACCACATTAGATCAAATTTCCTCTCGTGAATGGTGCTGTGTATATTGTTCAAACAGCTCGGTTTGGCATGCAAAAAAGCAGCCACCTCGGAACCCATCTATGATAAACCGTCAGGATAACAGTATACGACAGTGGCAGACGCCGCAGGATGTATCTGCATTCAATTTAACGACGCTTTGTTTTCTTATACTCAGTTGAGGACTGAACTTAAAAAGAAGTGAATTAATTTTTTTGATTTACGTCGCTGAAAAATAATAGTTTACAAATTATAAAATACAAAATTATTTAAAAAATTGTTTGAATAAAATTTATTTTTTAAACAAACAAAAAATTATTTAACTGCATTTTGTTTGGTCAAATTTTTGTTTTGTAGGGGAAAGTACAAAAATTGTAAAATTGTTTTGGTACTTAGGGCACCTCACTGATCATAATCCGCCACTGACGTGTAAGATGTTAAGCAGACAATCCAGTAGAGGCATTGAATACCTTTGTCCTTTTCTGTTCATGATGAGCGTATATACAAAAAGAGACAGAGGTACAATCATTTACACAGTAGTAGCTTGGTGTAGGGAGTTTGATGATAATTTAATTGAACGTTTGATATACCTTTTTCAATGTTTACAATACGTGATTTAAACAACTGAATTCCAAAATGTCATAGATGAATGAACATGTTTAGTAACAATCAAATTATACACCAGTAAGAAATATAAGCAATTTAAAATATACGTTAATAGTTAGACCAATTGAAAAAACAAATTTGTGAAACACTTTAATTGTTTTGTCTATTACAAGTTTAAATAATTTTTGAAAACTTGTAATTTGTAACTAACATTTTGTAATAACAGAAATTCAAATTAATATTGTGTTTGTATTTTAAAAGTGTAAAAACTTAAAAAAGCAATAACTTTTGAAAAGAAAAAAAATTAATCTTTATTTTGGAGCACACAAACAAAAATTCAAAAAGAATGCAAAGACTATTTCTTCAACATATTTCAATTAAATTCAAAAGGTTTTGACTCTTTTTTTTTTACTTTTTTCCCAACTGACTTGAGAAAGTCGAACTTAAATGTCAAACAATGCATAAACCACCAAAACTCTGTTTCTTCTCAAACAAGATCAACCGATGAAGGTTCTGCAAAACAATGAAATTAAATAAACAAGCTAAGCATCAAATTTAAAAGGCTCTCATAATTGTAAAACAATGAAGCCAACAAAGCAAGTTTGTCCAAGTGTTGATCTCCTCGGGGGTAGTCTCTAAATTGGCCTCGCTCTCTCTCTCTCTCTCCCTTTATCTCCAAAATCATCTAGATAAGAGACTCCGCGAGGGTGCACACGAGTTTCGGAGCAGCGTTTCGCCGGCCAACCTTAACCTACTCGACCGATTAAGCGCCTGCAAAGACGGCCGAGAAAAAACCGATGGCGAATAGAAGGAGACAGCGATATACGAGCGTTGATCGCGTCTCGTCTGCGAAACTTCCCTTTTGTCTCTCTCTCCTCCCCCTCTCCGTTTCACAAAATGTCCTCACAAACAAAAACAACAAACAAAAAATCGAAAGTTATTTGAAAAACCGTAATTTTGTTCAGAGCAACGAAAAATTGGTCAAAAAGAAAGGGACAGACAGAGACAGGCAGCTGAACGAGCGAGAGAGAGGCTTGACAGTTTGTTTCACCTTTGTACGAGAGAGATCCAGGGCTGCGCTGTCCCGAGGACGTGTCCGGGGAGATGCGTGTCGGGTTGCGCTGCCACGCCGCGTTGTTGTTTGTAGGCGAGACCGCGGCATTGGTGGGACTGTCTGTGGCGGCGCCCTTTCTGAGCGCGCTGTTTTGGGCCGTTTGCGGCCGGCCCTGGCGCATCAGCGAGCTCATCGGAAGCGTGGCCCGCATCGGACCCTGCTTGACCGCCGAGCACGGCGAGGACTTGCGCATCCGCGAGGACGAAGTCGACGAGGACATGCTGCTGCGGCCTTTGTTGTCTCGGCTGGATTTCTCTGAAGCGTGCCCCGATTATGGGAGCGTGCGGCGTGCTGCTGACCGTGGACGCCGCAACGACAGCGTTGCGGGACTCTGCAACGCGTCAGGAGGCCGGCACAAGTTGCGCGGAAACGCAGGAGCGCGCGTGACCCCGGACGGCAGATTGTGGCGACGACGGCGAACGCAGACGACGTGCTTCGCGCCTTGTCATTTGCGCTGACTTGCGGCGACCGAAAGCAACGCCGAGAGGACCCGAGCTCACTTCTCACGAGCACTTTACTAGCCGTGCGCCGCAAGTATGTACAATCCGACCAGTCGAGTGCCCTAACATCAAGTGAAGCAGGAGAGTCACGTGACCCAGCGAGACGCAGCGTGACGCGCGCGCACACCTACTATATACACATGCCGAGGGAGAGAGAGAGAGAGTTCGCTCAATTGCTACAGATCCCCTCCGACGCCGCCAAACACTTTTTCTTTTTTCAACTTTTCGCCTCTCACGGAGAGAGAGTATTTTGCACCCCCCCCCCCCCCCTTTTTTCTATTTTTTTTTTTTT
>JABFPM010004765.1:0-12157 GCA_022817325.1 Idris sp. 1 HC-2018 | reverse complement strand
ATTAAAAAAGAAAATAAATTACAAATAAAAATAAAGAAAAAACAAAGAAGAAACAGTAGGACATTAAAAAAGAACCCAGATGGCGCAACGTCACCTGGGACTGACAAATTATCATATGTGTTAGCTCAGGTCAGTAAGACTGGCCTATGAGGTTGCAGTCGGAAACATTTTATTCTAACAAGGCCATGATACAAAATTTTTTGTAAAACACAAGAAAGAAAGGTTTGCACTATAACGAGGTATATACGAAAGTAAAAAATAATGAAATCAAGAGACGTGAACATGAGGCCAAAAATACTGATTCCGTTCTATAAATAAATTATGCAAATATTATATCAACAGCTTTAATGATAAATTTTGTTAACAAATTGGCTACTCAAATAGTTTTTTTGTCTTTCTGTTTATCCTTAAAAATGTAAAATGTTTAATTGGTTTAAATGATACTGAAATTTGGTACAAAATATTGATATATTATACATATATCAATATTATATATGAATATTATTATTGAACTGCTGCATGGATTATTTTGAAAATAAATGTGGCTTATGAAATATCCACTACGTGACTGTTATATTTTTTAGCTCTGTTCATAAAAATTTGTCGGATTATACTGTAAAATGTTACTTCATAGGTGCACATATACGAACGTTATACTTACGCCCGCTGAGTTCGATTTTCACAAATACGACGAAAAGTATTCTGATGAACAAGCACGTGAAAGATTGATGATGAACAAATAAATGATAATACAATATATATATAAATATATATATACACAATGTAAATACAACTTTTAAACGTTAAGGGTCAATTTTACAGATTATAACTTCTATTTTCTAAGAATTTTTTATATATTTTCCAAGAGGAATGAAGGTATCGGATTTTAATCACAACGCATATATGCCTTTTTGATCAACACTGTTAGTTTCGTGCAAGGCCCGAACTGATGATGATTTCATGTTGATAAAAACCAATAATTGTGCAACAATATAAAACAATCGTTCGTTGTCCAGGGCGAAAAAAGCACGACATTGCTCATTGTTTAAGATAATAATTCTGCAATTATTGTACAAAAATGTCTGACATTTATTTAGTACGAATTACTATATCAATTCTAGAACAATTAAAACTGTGATGGTATTAAGTATAGTATATTACCTTTTTAACAATAAAAAAGTGTTGTTGGTTATTGTTGAAAATGAACAAAAATCAGAAGCGTTTGACCCGGCTGCTGAATAGTAAGCTAAAATGGCGAGTACTACTCGATTTTCTTCGAACATTTTCATTATTTCAATTATATTTGCCTTATCATATGTACTCTCCAGATTTTCGACAATTAATTTGAAATTTATGTTAAATATTAAGTCAATATTTGAAGTATACCTAAGATATTTAAAACATATAAAAGATAATCAAATTTCATTCAAAATAAGTGGAATATTTTTTACAGTGCCAAAAACAGTATTTCAAGTTTTTTCGATTTTCTGAATTAAATATAAATAATTAAACTCAAAATTCCACATTCATTTAATTTGAGAGATAATTTTGGTAAGAATAATAAACAGAAAGTTATTCTTTTTAATTTTAAATTGTTTATTATTGAAATGTATTTCTTCTGAAAATAAAAATTGACATGAAATTCTTAGCTATTGCTATTACATAAAATTTGCGTTGTTGAGTCCGATACTTTGATTCAACCTAAACCGTCACCTTTGCCTCAAAATATCGTGATTAATAATAACGAGACACGGTTTGGTTATATCATTACCACGATATGGCATTTGCAATCGAATAGGGTCACGTCAATTTCCGTAGCACTCAATGCAGGGTTCACTTTCGCATGAAAAACTCTCTCCGATTAGAGTATAAACATTGTATGCGTAATATATGATGCGAAGAATAAAAATGCACGACTGTGGAAAACCAACGTATCTGTTAATATATTCAACATTAATAGTCCAGGTGTTCGAAATTTCTCACTGTATATTATAAATAAACATTTTTGGTTTCAAATAACATGAAATTCGAAATAAAACTATTTTTTATTATTGAATATTCAATATTAAATTGAAGTTCCAACAAAATCAAATAACAATTTTATTGATTTATTGAGGAATCACTTTTTCAAATCTTTTATTTTCTATTAAAAATTATTTGCTTATGTAAATGTCTATTGAAATAGCAAAAATGTAATTTTATTGTTTTATTGAAAAGTACATTTTGAACACCTTGATGTTCATTAACACAGTACATTTACGTAGTTGTTACAAAATATGGATAAAATAAAAAATAAGTATATTTATAAAAGATATTTATTAAAGTGTCTTATTTCATTTCAAATATATTCTTAATCTTATTATAATTCTAAAATCAAAATATCACTGTGGATATTTTAAATTTTATTAAAAACTTCAAGTTATTGAAAGTGCTCTATAAAAGCATGCAAGAATTATGACATTTTTATTTCTAAATGATATACATTTATAAATGAAAAATAGGTACACATTTTGAAATAGACCATTACAAGCTCAGACCATTTTTGTCAAACCTTTTATAGAAAACTACTCATTCTCTATCAACTATGAGTTAAATTGTAATTCATTTGCTACTTTTTAGCTTTCTAAACTTTAATATAAAATTTGCAAAGGTTTTCGGGGCTAAAACCGCCGAGTTGTCATTTTCTTCGCATTTCTATCTTGAAATTCTTCTTACTGACACAATTTTTGATGTAGACTTATAAAATTTAACAACTTTCAATGAATTATAAAGAGGTTTATCTCTATAAAATTTCATCGATTTATTCACATTAGTACCAATTTTCTAACAACATTTACCTAGAATCACCAAAGCCTCATTACTGTCCCTAATGATAAATAATTAATTTAAAAAAATTAAGATGAATTTATCAGAAATCAGTATTTAAAAATACATCGACGATATAATTCATTAAATATTAAGTATAGAGTTTTCTACAAGTTTAATATCAATTAATTCAATTAATTCAAATAGATGGTGAATTCATTTTACGTTAACAAACTTTAAAAAAATTAATTAATATATAAAAAATAAAACCCAAAATGTATTATTTGTTGATAAATATAACAATGATATATGTCATTTTACTCATTTTTCTATCATAAGACTAAAAAATGGAAGATGACAAAAATGACAATTTGGCGGTTCTAGTGTTAATATATATTGCAAATGAAATCTTACAAGTTCGGAAAATTCCAGAATGAAAAAAAACCAAAAAGTAGGTAATTCAAAAATTTTTTAAAGCATTATCAATCAACTAGCAAATGATAAAAAACTCAATAAAGGGTTTAATAACTGATTGGTTTAGCCTTCCAATGGCCTATTTGACCTTTATTTTTACTTTTTACATATATAGTTAAATCATTTTATCATATGAGAAAACTTCAAAATTATGTTTTTAAACATTCAACAAATTATGTACATACTACGTACTTTACTGTGTTGAAGAATTCGTTTGAATGAGTCAATGTAATTCAACTATTAAGCAAACTGTAAATAATATAACACTAAACGATTGTGTATTTCAGTAATAACGCTATTCCACCCTATAATTACATAGATGTAGATAAGTTTACTGATAGAAAAGGGAAAAAAATATGGGGAAAATAAACGAATATTTATGAATGATAGTGTCCTAATTCGATCGGTAAAACAGATCGAATCGGCTGATAGATAAGAATAAAGTGATTTCCAAACGAGCCTAATTCAGTCATGTGGGAGCCACATAAAAAATTTCATTGAATTTATTTTATTCGTTATTATGGTGTCGTGACTCCATATAACACTCTAAACTGCAGTAAATTTAAAACAAAAAATCATTGGAAAAACTTTTTTCCAAACTCACGTGTGTTACGAAAGTTAAGAATTGTCGAGCTTCGAGTATACAAAAATTGATTAAAAAAAGATTTTCAGTCAAAAGAGTATTTTCTCTCCGCGATATTTAATGTTTTAAATGAGTGGTAATCGCATAGCGACATGTTAAATATATTGGATATATATATCCATATATAATATATATTTTAAGCAAAATAGAGATTATTGTGCAGATAAGGACATTGCTTCAGAGACATTGCGAAATGTCCAAGTGTTCTTAGCTGCATTCAGGTCAATTATTACCTATAATTTCATGATTACTCAGAAATTGAGATGAAAGATAATTTAGAAATATGTTCAAGTGGAAGGGAAAGAAACAAAATATTCTATACAAAAGTGAAATATTTTATCGTAATATTGGTAAAGCTGCTCGAATATCCTGTTAAATTAATTTCACATTAAGCTTGATTAGGCTTCTCTATTTTCAATAGCCCTTACACTTTCTAAGGATCCTCTATAGACTGTTATATGCACATTCAACAGCTATTAATGAACATGCATAATGAGAAACTGAATTTTGTTGTTTTTTCGCTTTAAATTGACTTTTAGAACAAAAATTTGAACATATCAAGTTAAACATTTAATTTACTATTAACTATTGAACAAAAATTTACAATAAAAACGAAATAGTATATTCTGTAACAAGGGAGGTCAACAAAAAAATTTTGCGTCGACCTTCCGTGTTACAAATGTACTTTTTCGTTACTAGAGGGCGCAAAGAGCGACTTACGTGAAACGCTCAAGGGAGCGAAGTGAATTTTTGCGTCCGCTGGTACGAAAATTCATATTTATAAATTGTGGAATTAGAAATTATATCCAGAATCAAGAAAAGAAATACTTCAAAATGTATGGAAATATCATAGTATATACATTTTTTCAATTTTATCTCCATTTGAATACAAAACTTTGAATATTTTTAGTTGAATTTTATCAGTTCAGCAATAGCTATTTGTTTTACTTTTTTTAAACCTTTAAGGCATACATCAGTGATAAAGTTTGTTAATTATAAATTTTTGAATACTCATACTGCAAAAACTAGTGTTTCATTTTAAAACACTTGAATTTGAAGCATCATAAGTGTTTAACATTTAAACACTTATTTTTCGTGAAAAAACATTTCTAAATGTGTAAAATGTCTAAATATCTTAAAATAAAAGACTTGTTTTTACAGTGCAAATTCTGAGATTTAAATAAGTTTAGAAGTAAAAGATAGTATGAACAGCGAGAATATTAAAATCATAAATTAGAATTTTATTGAAAATTCAAAATATAGATTGTTACATATATTTTTTAACAATAAATTGTAAATTACTATTTCAATTGAATTATTATTTTATTTATTGAAAGCATATATATCTCATTCTGAAGTTTAAAAATTCAGTTTTCTTGACAATATTAGTTATGAATAATTTTACTTTAAGCGATGAGCAAATCAGTACGTATAATTAACAAAGGCTTTATGCCACAACAAGAATCTTCCAATTGGTACATATCAATTATAAACGCTAATAAATTCTGGTATATGTATTTACGTATATATCTGTTTATATATACGTACATATATATGTATATAATAAATACTATAAGAGTAGTTGATAAATAACATGTTAATGTGCTCATAGAATTCAAAATTTAAATGTTGCAACACAAAAAAAATTAACGTTACTAGTAGAACCCAACCAATTCAAAGCGCTTCTGTGAGACGAGAGAAAGATTCGCGCTATCATTATAAGTGTGAAAAGAACATATTTTTTACGAATGCAGAAAAAAGTTGTATTGACATATACCGCAATTGTAAGTGATATTTTAATATTTTGATTAAATTTGAAACAAGGCAAAATCACATCAAAATTAAAAACAAAAAAATAAAAATTAAAATCTTATTCGTGAATAATTTTGAATATTGAAATCTGGGTGAATTAATAGATATTCGAATTTTAAGATGTTTAAGTTTTGCTGCACAGTAGCTGCTGTTATGTTTGATAAATGTAGGCCAAACGGAGGATTCAATTTTGAGAGAGAAAATCGTCTACTTTTAGTTCGCGAACAAGTTTCGAGTTTTGGACGGTTACACCTCGCCTATCTGCACGTTTGATATATGACAAAATAAAGTAGTTTACTGGAAAACTTGATTCAGTAAATACAGCGCAAATGGCACGCTCAGTCGGCTCGAAATTTTTATCAGATAATTCATGTTAGTTATATTCTAAAACGACATCTTTTACGTTACAACATGAGAAGTAAATGAAACTTTTTTGCACTTCTTTTGATAACTTCATAAAAAGTGGATTTAAATTTTTTTGCTTAGCAAATTTTTTACAGATCAAGTATTATTCTTTTTTTATAATATTTTTTCCATAAATTCGTTTAATACTTTATTTTTCTTGTTGAACAAAATGCTAATACAAAAAATTAAAAAATCACTTCATATAATTAGATTAAGCAGAATCATCACACATATCATTAGTTCTAGAATTGTGAATGTGAAATGCAAAAACTATTACAGTCTGTATATTGGATATACATATTTTAGTGTTGTGCATAAACAATAATAAATAAACAAAATTAAGTAAGATTTAATTTATCTATGAAAGAAATTGTCGTTAAAGAACCAACATTTAAGGACCATTTCATTTTGGTGAGAAAATAAAAACAGTTTTTAACAATTATCGAATACAGTTACAGAAACAACAGATTTTTTTTCACAGAAATCGAGCATTTTGTGAGTGTATTGTATTCAAAATAAATAACGGAATAATTGATATAAACCCCCATTGAGGCGACTTTTATTTTTTGTCAATGTACAAGGATATCGGGCTGTAATTAAGTTATTTGATCACGCGTGAAGTTTTGCCTCAACTGTTGCTCAAGCAATTATGCTCTCTATTAAAATTCATTCTCGTGATTTTTATTTTTGTTTCCCTTGATACAATTGTTAGTTTTTTTTTATTATTATTATTAATTTTTCAATAAACTTAATTATTTTTTGTGCAGTTTTGTTTTTCAATTAAAAAATAATTACATTTTTATATAATAAATCCTGCTCATATAGCTAAAACATGTCATGAATAATGGAATGGTTTCCGCATAATTTCATTAATGAAATACATTAGAGTAGCGCAAAAGCTAATATCCATAAGTCAGATCAGCAGCTTGGATCACGATACAAAAAAGTTATTGCTCACAAAATGTTCACCGCAAATTTGAAACGGTTAAATGGTTTGAAAAATGTTTTTATAATTGATTTGCGAGCTTGATACATGTTCTTTTCACTTGTATGTAATCAAACTTTACACGATACCAATTCTGTCAGAAAGCAGTGTCTCGTTTCACAATTTGAATGGTCCGTAATGCGCATGTATAGCCAGTTTATCCAGCTATTTACGACTTTGCATTTCACTTTAACGGCGGATATAAAAAAGGGAGGATTAATAAAATCGGTCATTCGTAATTTTTGGTACTTTACGTAGCGTTGTTTATTAACATTTCTCAATCGGCAATAATAATTTTATTATTTTCTTTTTAATACTGAAAAAATTTTGGAGTTAAAAAAGGGCAAACTTGCATTAAACATCATAAATACCATCATAATTATAATCTAAAAGGTCCAATCCGAGATTAAGATTGTATCATAATTAATAATAAAAAAGACAACAAATTCTTTTTATCTTAGAACTCAAAAAATATTAATTATCCTTGTAAAGAAAATTGTATCATTTAAAATGAAGCAAATTTACTTCTATGACGACAATTAACGTCTTTGTAAATATTGAATATATCATAAATGATGATAATATTGTGAGAATGAATGCACGTTTTGCCAATCTTTGTTCTGTACTCTAAGAATACTTGTATTAAAAAAACCAAGTTGTAATTATAAGTAAAAAAAGCAGAGTAATTATGGCGAGTATTTTTGTTGGGTTTTTGTATTTTAACTAGATTGAGTAAAAAAAGTGCACATTTACATGTGATAATTAAAAGCTTCATACATTCAAAGGAGATGATGTGAGATATGAGGAAAGAAACTGCAAACGCGTGTGATACAAAAACCAGAAAAGAATAGTCTTAAATAATGATGCTACCTAGTTTACTTAGTTGTGATTTGTGAGCTACAATTGTTAAATGACGAATCAAGTTTGATAATAAAATTTCTAAACTCGAACTATATACGTATAACTTAGTGATGAAATGATGGAGCTAAATAAAATAGACGTTAGGCTTTTTCTCTATTTCTGAGCTATATTCACATACTGTTTTGTGAAAGAAATTGTATTTTTAATGCCAATGCAACTTGTAAGATTGAAATTGAAGTTTTTGATAACAGACAAACAAAATTGTTTCAAACGATGATACAATAATTACAAATAGAATTTTTCTCTCTGAAAAAAAAAATTAATTCTTTCAACAGTGCGTATGCACTGTTTTCTCAAAAGTCTAATGAATACCAATGTATATCAATAAGAACAATTAAAATCTTGTATGAAAATTTGATTAACTTTGGCAGTACAATCTATAAACATCGTGATCTTATTTATGACAATATACATTGTAATTGAAAGCGCACAAAACGAAACATTAAGCGTTTGTAATTTTACACAAAAATTTATTATTTCATTATGTATTGGAACTACATAACAAATTCCATATTTTGCAGTAAAAAATTAATATTATCTTATTGATGTCCATTAGCATTTACAGACTTTCCAATTAAAATAAAATTGGTTTGCACATTTTTACCTTTAACATTCGAAGCAATTAAAATTGTTTCGCTGGAAGAAAAAAACCTTTATGGAAGTTGCGCAAGCAGTTTTTTAGAAAACAAAAAAACAAAACTTAGGAAAACTTTCCTTCACAATACATTTAATCAGTTGGGACCACATTGTGTCACTTGAGTCACGGTACAATACTCATAGTCAATTATCCTCAAACAATCGTTCTAAAGCTTTTGACGTAGCCTTACTCCTTAAGGCCTGAAGTGCAGCGACATCTTACTGACATACATTTTTTAATTTGGATATCTAAATTTAACGTAATAAAATACATGTTCTTCTTAATCAACAAATAGAGCAACAGCTTACAGGTGTATTGTCCAAGTTCCCACCCCCTTTCAACAGAAAAAGGTTTTAAACAATAGTGCTTTTTGTAATATCTTGGAGAAAAAAAACAAAAAAACAAAAAAAAATGTAATGTCCCAAACATTTTTAGTTCCAAATAAAACAATTGGAACCTATCAAAATATCGATAAAAACTTCGAGTAAGTCGGTTGAAATTGGTTTCAATAAGTTTTAATTATTTGTAATATAGATTTCGATAGGCTTTAGTAGATCCTAAAATTTCTATCAATTTTTATCACTGGCACAACTTAAAATGTCTGGGATGTAGAAAATGGTAAGGTATTAACTGTGGTGTAGCTCAAATGGTAATGAATACAAACAACTCCTAACATTGAACATAAAACAGTTCTTCAGAAACTGTAACAGTTCTTCATTGAATGAGTATATTTACAACGTATAACATTGTATTTATTTCATTGTCCACTATCTACGTCAACGTAATGTACATTGTGCGTGCTAATTCCTATTGATGAAATATAACACGTAATAATATACATTATTACTCAACAACTAGTTATCGCTCATGTTTTAATTCTGAAACTATTACATTTACGAATAAACAAACAAAATCGTTACTACTAAATATCTATATTTTCGATTAATTGATGGTTTAGAACAAATGAAACTAACGCTTTCAAGTTAAATTTTTTGATTTAAGCTTTTTTCTAACTGTTTTTGTATACCTTTAACAAGAATAAGAGTTTATCTTTCAATATCCAAGTCTCCCCTTGAATTGCAAAAATCCAACTGACAATCTCTAATGAAGCTTACGTTAGACATCAGAGTATAAAACTATTTTTGTAAAAATTATGAAAATAATTATTCTATACAATCATTGCAATTTTAAGTCTTAAAAGATACAGTTATAATAATGTAATCATAATTAGTCTGTCTTCTTAAATAAGTACACTGTCTTAAGTTTTCATTTTTTATCCAAAAATGTGTAAAGAAATAATTGGAAATAATTAATTTAAATTTGAATAAAAAATCTATATGTGTAATACTGAAAGAAATAGACTGCTAATACATTACTGTAAACCTTAAAATTTGGCATAAATTAATAAATAAAATATAGTATGCACTGTAATTTTAACAGTCCACTTCTCCCAGTTAAAAGATTAATTATTTAATTTATTTCTACTTAAATTTACAAATTTTGCAATTAATTTTGCACTCATTTTGATTAATCTTTGTAGTAAAAAAATGTTTTATTGACTGATACATGAATTAGAAAGAAGATGATTATTTTTGATAATTAAGGAATGTAGTTGTGTACTCAAACAAAAAAAAAGAAATTTGCATCTAGTTCGATATATGTGACACACAAACATGGTATTTAAAAATGATTTTAACCAAAATAAATTCTTCTATGTATAGTGAGTTGAAATGATATACATTTTTATTTTTCTTACCAGTGATAACTGTTTGATGACAAAGCACCAATACCAACCAGTCAATTAAGCACGCAAATTTTATCAAGCAACAACCAATTTAAGTGCATGTAGAGCTATAAACATAGTCTATGTTCAAAATGAATTATTAATAGTTACACTACTAATGTCAGCTAGTGATAATACGGTATTATAATGCAGACGACATAACACTTATCTGCTGTGCATGTATATGCCCTAGTCAAGTGCACCATATCTGTCGTGTGAAAATTAGTATTATTTATTGATTATCTTGTAATGCGTGTCATGGAAAAAGGTATTGTATTGAAAATTCGTTCATGAAGACACAATTAAATAAAAAAAATTAAATTAAAACTTTAATTTTCACTACAATTTTGCTTAAAAGTCGTTGTAATAGTCGTTTAAAAAAAGCTGATTTTCCTTCGTCAAATAGAGTTGAAACAGCATTTTTTGCGCACAATCAAGTTTGCATAAATTTTGAATTTCGGAAAATAAAATACGCTTCACTCCGGAGAACCAAATGAAATTTACTTCCTTATATAGAAAAAAAAAGAAGAAAAAAAATCTCCAATCTAATTAGATCAGCAGTAAAGAAAGAACTCCGCGCTTTGCTTTTTTACGTAGAAAAATACTAAACAAACGTCACCTTTATACAAAAGAACTGAATATTCATTTGGTTATGCCGAAATAATAACCAATGCTAGATGTTATATCTCTTTTGCCTACATAAAGAATTGCATTTTCACTTCTAGTTACTTTACAATTCTGAGGAGTCTACTGTCTTGAACATTCAAGTGTACCTAAGAGACAAAGACTCGAAAATTCAAGTGACATTTCCACCCTTGAGCTGACGCGTAGCCACGTTTCTTGTTCACCTTTTTTTTGTCTTATATTTTTTTATTGCTTTAAGGTTTTTCTTTATAAATTCAAAAATTAAAAAAAAGGAATTGTTTCTCCATGAACGAAGCGTGTGTTGCAAAATTAAATTTTTTATTGAACCGAGTGTGTAAATAACAACGACAAATTGTGCACTGAGACAAAATTCTTAAAAAGGAAAGCAGAAAAATTTATTCAAATCAAAACAGTTTATACAAGTATGACCAAAAAAATTGAAATCATACTTAAATTCAATGTCACAATTAAATATGAGTTGACTGTTAATCAATGACATAAATTTAATTTTTTCGGTGTGACAAGTCGAGATCGTATAATAACTTTAAAATTTGCTTTTTTGCCAATAGTAATTTTGTTGTTTGCATGGTTTGAATGTAAATGCGTGTACATATAAAAATAGGCGTGAATGTAAACAAATAAATAGTTCTTATTGCATTAATAAGACACTGAAAAATATTGTAAAAACTGATGATTATTATGATTATTATGATTATATATTAGAGTGTACGTAAAAAATTAATTTTTTCAGATACCCTCTAAAAAGCTTTGGAATATTAAAAAAATGAGGAGAATGACTATTTTAACATTTTAATTTCACATTTAATGGTTGCGCAAGACGATTGAAAATTAATAAATAACCTTTTTTTTAATTATTTAAGTAATGCACAATGCATCAATAAACATAAAAAGAAACGTGTTTAATATTTTTGAAAAAGTTATCAGATGCTGCCAGACACGATCGTTCAACCCATGATAGATGGCGCTGCAATCGCAAAACATATGATTCACCTGTAAAATATACAACTCATTCCGTGTCTTTATTTA
>JABFPM010004764.1:0-12160 GCA_022817325.1 Idris sp. 1 HC-2018 | reverse complement strand
TTTTATGTTATTTATGCAACAATATACAAATCATATATCTATTTTGCTTACTGCACTATTCTAGAAATACATTTGCTCGACCTTAAAATCGGCTTTGGCTTTTAAAATTCAACATAAAACGAAATTCGCTCGTGTTACTAATTTTTTACAATTTCAACAAATTTCGTTGCTTTTCGCGCAATGCTCCTTTCTTTTTGAGAAGTATCACTCCCCATCGAGCAATCGATTGTCCTCTACTTTATCCACAATTGCGTAACACTTGAAAAAAATATTTATATACATACGTATTCTTACAATCTTGTGTGTACGTAAATGTTATTTTTTGGATTTCACATTCCAATAGAATGTGTTTACTTGAAAGATACAAATTGTGCACGTAATAAAACGCGCGCGCAGACGACTATAGCCAAAGTGTATTAATCATAATTAAAATTTATATTAGAGAAGACCGAAAACAAATTTTCTTAATGCTTCTATGAAAAATCGACGTATAAGTTCAATATACAAAATGCGAACATTTTCCTCATTTTTCCAAAACAATTTTCAGATTATTGACAATTCATATTAAACTTTAAAAATATTCCATTTTTATATCATATTTTTTATTGATCCATCGATTTTTTATATAGCTTATTTGAAAAAGTTCTATCTACTCTAATATATAAATTTATATTTTTGTGCTTTACTTGCACAAAAAATTACTAATATATATATTTATACGTCAATTTATTAATTTATAAATATAAAATTAATTTTGGTCGGTATGAAAATTTATATATAACTAGAAAGAGAATATATATATTTTTTTCTTATCGCCACCAATTAAAGGTTACATTTTTTCCCTGTTTTTTATCTCCATTTATTATTATAATTTTTATTAATTACTATTAATTATTTTATTTAATTCATTTATTAATTTATTTATTAAAAATAACAATTCATATTTTCTTTACGTTTCAATACAAATTTGGCTAAAAGATTGCACTTTGTGAATATCATACAAACTCAGAGACACATCGATAGGCAACAATTAGTATCTTTTATTTCTTTCCTTCTTCTTTATCAATTACTTGATCATTTTTTCATGGTACCTAACAACCCAAGAGTGTCCTTCATTTTTCTCTCGCAAAAATAACCGAGAAAAAAAAGAGGGTTGAAGGTGTGAAAAATAAAGGAACGTGCACCCTGGCGAAAAGGTACCGTAGAAATTCAAATTCGGACGTTCATATATATATATCTATCATATATATATATAGATATATATTTGTTATGTATAAGTATATGTATATTATATACAGTGTATGACGGGCCACAAATGGTGCTAGGCACTATTTATTAAAATAAATGTGTTTTCCATTTGTGTACGAATTACACTTGTTCATTTCCCTCTCCCTTTCTCACTCTTAATTTTGTTCCCATTCCGTAGAAGCACTTTAATCTCAGATCAGTGTTAATTCATTATCTACGATTTTTTAATTTATTTATTTATTTAACATTTTAAATAATAGCGAAACATGTCAAAAACATTGCTCGTATTTAAATATGAAAATAACGCCAATTAGATACTATTTTAATCTAATTTTTTTTTTTTGGACTCAACAAACTTTAACTTAATGTTGAGATATTGAAAAAGAATATTATCAAAAAGGGTTGCAAATTATATCTCTTAAATATATATCCAAAACAACATAAATAAAATCGTAAATACTAAATCAATTCTAATTTGACTTTACTGTTTTCTTTGAGTTTTTCAGTTTTACAGTACAGTTAATCTCGTTTTTTTCTCGATTCAATTACATTTTCCCCTCGCTCGTGAGAATATCTTTTTTTTTCGAATAACAATAGGTTAAGGCATAGGATCAAGGCTTCAGGAAAAATCGACATGTGGTTCTTTGAATCATTGTACTACGTCATTCAGATAACTGCGTCTTCATTTCACGTGATACACTCGCAAAACAAACCAGTTAATCCGATATGCCTTTCTCCAAAATCGTGCGATCCAAATTTATTGGGAAAACAATTTTGGCATGCAACTTATATGCATTTAATAAGCTGTAAATCACGGTGCCGTAAATTTCAATCGCTCGCCACTTTATTTTTAATAAAGATAGTATTTTTACTTTGCATTACACAATTATGTTGCTTTGCACTTTCACATTCTTAAAATTTAACATCAAATTTTTAAGTTTGTTTGAATGATTTTCTTTAACTTAATTTTTATTTGAAACCAATGCAGATGTAAGCACGATTCAACGTTTCGTAAAATTTTAATTTCAATATTAACCAGATTTCAACACAAATCAATTTTTTATTTATTCAATTCTATTCTTTAGTTTAAATATCTGCCATGGTCCCGGCAGAGATAGTTAAAATTTGCGTCAAACATAAAATCAGAATCTCTTCAGGTGAAATTATGGGTAATCTTATTATTTTCTCACTGTTTTCGCAAATTCGTTGGATGAATTGCACATCCACGCAGTATTTTCTTATCAATAATAAATTTGTAAAAGACACTTGCCAAAAATACATGAACAATTGCATATACAAACAGATTCCGATGTATGCGCATGTATCGAATCAACAATTTTCAACTTCATACTTTTTTTTATTCATTGAATTATCAGTAAAATTCAATCTGAGTTTCTCAATTGTTTTAAAAACATATTTATTTTTTTCGTCGATTAGGTACGAGTGCATACTTGTGGGTTTATGTGTGTTTATGTCATTTTTCTCATAAGATCATATTTTTTTCTTAATAGATCAACACTATATAACGTTATATACTTATCTAAAAAATTCTTGTACAATATATTAATTTCGACAAACAAAATTATAATTTTGTTTATTTTTTTTAATATAATATCATATATTATATATTTTGAGTACAGCAGTCGATACCATTAGCCAAGCGACATACACCGTTAACCAAACCAGACCATTCGATTTTGTCACTACTTCTCATTTTGCATTTAATGTTGTTATTTTAAGCAATTTATATATCTTTTTATTTTTGTTTGTTTTTTTTTTTAATTGTGATTGTAATTACAATGGTAGAATATGATTAAAAAAATATACATTTTAGAAATAAAAAAGTTGAATAAATTATTATATAAAAGGTAGTTTTTGTTCGTATACAAACAACAAATTGTAAAATTTTTGTTTTCAAAGAGAAATTTCTTAAAAAATCACACTTTGGTTTCGTAAAAAATCTTTAATTTATCTTCTTTCCTTCAACAATCTTTATTTCTTACATAATGCTTTCTACATAACTTGACGACGTTCTAATCACTGTACAACGATATTACAAAAAAAAAGAAAAAAAGAGAAAACTAACAAATATATCTATATATATATATGTATTTATTATGAGCGCATAATAAATGTATATATACATAAATATACATATGAATATATAAATTTGAACTCTGCAGTATTGCATTCAACGAAATCATCGTTACAAATTATTAGCGTAAATACAACTTTGCTGTATACATCTACAATATATATAATAATAATCAGCGATAAAACTTTAAGAACAATAATAAAGAGAATCAAACTTCTTAGTTTACAACACAGTTAAAACTCGCTGATAAAAGAAATGAAAAGTTAAAGCTACATTTAGATTCGTTATATATATAAATTTTTGTCCAATTAAACGCTAATATTAATTATAATTACATATACATAATTAATTATTAAAAAATGCAAATAATTATCTGATCCAAGGCATTCTGAATTGGATAAATAAAATTTATTACAGAATATAAAACAAACGACAAATAATTATAATAATTATAAAAAAAGCAAAACATATGATAGTTTAATAATGAGATGGATTGAGAGTAACGTTACGAAATTGGCAAAATGTAATGAAAATCTGAAATCAAACGCTCACAGCCGGCTTGACACCACGTACTAGATTTTTCAAACGAGGACCTCGAATTCGGATTAAAAAGTCAATTTCATTAAAAATTGTTCATGCACATGATCAAAGTTAGAGCGTAGTAGACCAAAATCGTTTCAACTTTACGGTCAAATTAACGTGTTATATGTTGCTCTCTTTAGACTACCATACCACATGTAACAACAACAATTGCAATGATATATATTTTTAATTTCGCATTGTGCAGATGTCGCCACTCGTCGAGAAATAAGGAACTGACCATCATAACTGACATATATACAAACAACACTTTGTTAGATATTATATACGTGATAATATATGTATATATATATATATATATATATATATATATATACATATATAATGTATGTACTTAGATATTTATGTATATAATCGTTTGTGTATATACGGATATACAATAAAGTGTGGGCATATGACGATTTCTGTTTTCTTTCTTTTATCGTTATTATTATTGAGAATCGGTAATGTGGTCGTTCTCCATAATAAGGAGATTATGGCACCATGGTGACGAGTTGGGCATCTGTGGCAGCGGCGTCGTGTGTCGTGAATGGTGATGCGCGCGCCCCCATTCTAGGCGTCATTAGGTGTTCCATTCGGTTATTCTGGAGCGCTTGAGAAGGGGACCGTTTTCATAATCGGTGGAAGTGGCACCAGCTGGACCACCAGCGTGGCCGACCCCGCCACCTGGCGATGCCGGCAGATTTGTTGGTGTAATGCTTCCCGAGTGCGAGGGCGCTGAATTGCTCGATGGTCGACTCGACACTAGGTTGAGGCTTTGCGAGGGCGCGTGAACCACGTGGTGACCTGGAGGCACACCGCTGTTGCTCCCCAATACATTCAGACTTGTATGCGGACCTACTCCGCCAGCCGAACCTCCACTACTTTGGTGCGGATCTCGTGGCGGACTGATAGGTTCACTCTTAATTTTTACAGGCAAAGGTGATGTCGAGGGAGGAGGTGTACTACTCGACACGGCCAAGTGCGGTAAACTGAAATCGATTTACAACTTTAAATAAATGTTTTTCTTTTTTCCATAAACAATAAGCTTTAATATTGAAAACAAGAATAAAAAAGTATTCAGTTCTTGAAATGAAAATCTAATATATTTGTTTATTGTGGACAATTGTAAAAGAAAGATTTCTAATTGAAAATGATAAAAATTAAAATTTAATTGTAAGATTTCTTGAATTTGAAATGTATCTCCATTACACAACATAGTTTTATTAAAAATATGGTTTTTGTACACTTTCGTTGTAAAGTACCTGATTCCAGTTATGTTGTTTGCCGCGTACATTGACGATTCCTCAACGTACCTCTGGTGAGACCAGGCGAGGTTACCTAGATCGGATGAATAGTCAGTTGGACCAAAATTTGAGTACCCCGGAGGTACTAGTGGCGTCTGCAACGCAACTACTGGTGTATTTAGTGTGGATTGTGTATGTCCGGCCTGAAAAAGAGCATTTTTTATAATTTCAATTTTGTATGTATATGCCAACTAGCAATAATGATTTTTCATTCAATTTTAGTTCTTATAACTCTAATGACTTTATATTCAAATGATAAAATAAAAATTATTATTAATCAATTAAATTAATATTAATTATTTTTATTCTAACTCAGAATGAAAAATAAAATTTATTATGACAGAAACTAAATTGATGACTGAAATGCAATATTGCCTATTGGTCTAATTAAAATGTAAAAATTTAGAAAAGGCAATTACAATTACATCATAACTAGTCTCGTCGGACAACGATTGTGTGAGAGATGTTGGAATAACTACTCGTAAATTTGCCTTCTGAGGAGGAGTTTGTGGCGAATGCCTTGGATGTCCTGCTTTGCCTGGTCCGCTTACTCCCAGTCCTGGCGAGGGTCCGGGACTTGGCGAGCCTCCTAATGGAGAGGTTGGAGGGTAACCATTGCTCATCTCTATCATTCCGCCTGGAGGATATACTGAAAAAATTCAGTTTGGTTAACAAAATAACAATCAATTAATAAATCTTTAAATTATTAATCTTTAAATTTACCTGAGTCCGTTTCAGATGACGATGGTCTAGGTGAGATGTTGTGTGCCACTTGTGGACTAGATCCCAAAAGAGATTCCCCATAACTATTCACAGGTACTGATACAGGTAGTGTATAATTCGATTGACTCATCGCCTGTAAAAAATAAGCAATATCGATTAACAAAAACAAATTCAAACTTTATGTAATAAAACTTATTAACGTTCTACTCTTAATTAACTATAATTTTGTTTGCAATCGTCCATTAATAGTGATTAAGATCCAAATGTAGAAGTATATTAAATATAATGTTCACTTTTGCCCAAATGATGCCATTATCAATGAGCTTTTTTATTACACCTGCACTTTGATCTTTCTAAACAAAACATTCGATACTATTCTATAATAACGTTTTAATTATTAATACAACAATAACATTTTTATTTACTGAATTTTAATAATCCAAATTAATGATACTTTATTGTGTTTCTTTTTCGTTTTTCGTAAATTGACTTACGTATTATGAAAAACCCATTTGGCTAAAAACAATTAGCCGGTGATATGATAAGCTTTTCATTGACATTTTTTTTTGGCTACGTAAAAAGTAAGTTTAACTTTTTGCGTGAATAGTATTATAAAAAGTTGTTTTCATGAATGTAATTTAACTTGAAATTAAGAAGAAGTCGAAGAAGAAGAAGAAGAAAAACATAAATTCGAAATTATAAATTAATAAATAAAAATTGTAAACTTGTCTAATAAAGCGCATATATTATAACAAATGTATCAATCTAATAATTGGTGCCAACATTGTTGTTCTGGTGTGCATAACCCCCGCATGACACCCTTCAACTTGCCCCCTCCCATTAACCTTCGTCACCTTTTATGCAAATATCACTGGGCACGCGTGCCAACCGAATAAACTGAGCCAAGCGAAATTGTGTAACGCCTGAAATGCAGGAATTAGCATAGGCTTATAAGTCATTGAATAATTTGGCCGCGAGGCGTTATGGTCACGAAGAGATTCAAACATGAATCGGTATTCAGAGGGACTGACCTACTGACCGTGCCTTGAGTGTTTTCCCCCCTTGTAAACTTAACTTGTCGACCATGACCCAGGAAGTCAAGGCACTTCAGGATCTCCCGCTCAAGTGACAGTCAAACAAACGTGTAAATAAACAAATAACAAGTATTCTCACATTGGTATTTTGCATTTTTTTTAAACACACACACACATATATATATATATATATATTTATTTGATTTTATATAAATTTAATTTAGAAGTTTTTTCTGATACTTTGAATAAATAATAAATAAATTAGAACAAAAAAATAATAGTTAAAAGTTTGAGATCCATGTTATTTTATGCAAATTTTAATGTCATGTCAGTGAGTTTAAATTTTCTAGATGTATTTCATAATGTTTGTATAACTTTTACACTAATATTTAACGGCATTAAAATGTGTAATTTTCACCAAAAAAAAGAATTTTTAGAGACGAGCTTTGTCTTCTTTTGAATTTTTGTAGGTTTATTTCAACTGAGATCTATTGATTTTCCTGGCAGGACTTGAGGGTAACACCACCGGTCTTGGATCGAAACTAACTCACTTCTAGTCTTTGCCGAATGCATTATATAATAATTTTGTAGTCACACTATTTTTGAGTACTTGTTTTACATATAAAATATTTTTTGTATTTAGAGCTTTCATTGTTATCTCAACTATAAATTGTATTAATATAATTAATAAATGAAAATATCGATAACAAATTGTACTATAAAATCGTATGAAACCTATATTTCGTAGAAGAATTTTATTTATTTAGAAAGAAGAAGAAGAAGAAGAAGGAAAAAAAAAGTGTACGAGTTGAGAAAATTTCCGTGAAATCTCGAGCATAAATTCACATTTAATCCTCTTCAGTAGTGGTGTTATTCTTTTATCCGTTTGAAAAATGTCTCAAGGCTTATATATATTTAAGCACTTTGTAAAAATTTCGAAATAAATGTCTCAGCATTCAGCTGTTGCTTTTTTTCACGAGAGTCATCATAGTCCAAGCAACTTTTAATCGGCCAAAAATTGACGCAAGACCCAAACTAACGAATCCTATAAATAGCAGTAAAAATAAATGCCGCGACGTGAACTTGTGGAAGATACACGAGCGCGTGCCTGGTGTTCATACATCCCCATTAATCACCAAATGTAAAACTATCTTCAAGATTTCTCTCTTTGGCACGTTTCGAATATTTAAACAACTTTTTGTAATTAATCGCAGTGATAAATATAAATGTCATTAAAACTTGTCGTCTTTAACACACATTTAAAATAAAAGGAGATCATTATAAGGGTATTAGTTCAAGATTTTAAAGGGAAATACATTATCCATTCAAGATTAGAAATTAACAAACGAGGGTCATAGTATGTTTTTTAATTATAACATTTCACTTCAAAAAACTGTACTGATATTTAAAGATGCTAATTTTTGGTATTATATTAAATAAAGACTATTGAAAAAATTAACCAGAAATAGATTTAATTTTGTTTTTCTTTTAATACTTATAAAATAATTTCATAATGCTTTTAAACTAGTTACTATCTTGTTTATATACTGTTAAAAAGGTTATTATATTTAATGATTTATGAATTTAAGAAGAAAAAAATTACCCTCGTGCCGTTATGCTGATTTCTTTGCATCATAATTTGGAACTCTTCGTCGATTTTGGTGTACTTGGCCTCAGTCCTCGGGGTGAGATTGTACTCGCTGGCGTCCGGTTCCGGACTCTCAGGTGACATTGCGCCTTTATGCTCCTTCTTGTTGAGTGCCTGCAAGTGTCAGCAGACAGGTTCATGTGACCACAGCGCCCGAGGGCACACAACTTTCGCATGCACGTTAGTATTAACCACCGACATGCAGTGTATATTTCGTATAACACACAATTACTTTCGTCCTTAACTTATTCTCTCATTTATATTCATTCGCGATTGAGATAAACAAAGACGACCAATCTCATCATCAAAAATCGTTTAACGTAGCATTCTATGAATGATAAAATCTGCTTTATGTCGAAACACTTTCTTTTGATGTTTATTTTAATTGTTAAATAATAAATGTTTCCACTTTTTTTTCAAGACTAATGGTTGAGGCAATTTTCATAAGTCTTTCTCGGGTTATTTATGGGTTATTTATGGGTTCATTATTCTACTCATGTTAAATGTATATTATTTCGTACAATTTTATTTAAACTTAGTCAACTCAGCAAATGGAAAAAAAAGAAAACTAAAGAAAATAGAATTTCATCTAATTGTTATACATTTTGAAATAAAGAAATAAAATAAAAATCAATAATATTTTACCGTTTGAAAATTCTAGTGGAAGAAAAGCTATTTTTGACCTCACATTTATTATAATCAGCGATTTCGTGTAAAAACAAAATTGATCAATTTTGTTTCAAAATCCAATGCAAAGCTATTCCCGTCGCATTTGAATTTCAAATTTCGTGGCATTTTCACTTTTCTAAATGATGTATTGAGAAATTATTTATCGATTGATATACTTTTTGTCTCCATTTCGAGCATAAATAATAATTTTCATTTTTACTCTGAAATAAACTCGAAATCTGCAATCCGCGTGCGTCAATAAAAGTCAACTTTTTGACGCATTTGTTTACAAGTGATTTTCAAAGTGAATATTCATAAATAGAATAATAGTGCATCATTTAAATATTACAAGTGTTATTACAAGTTAAACGAATTCAGTCTCTCAGCGTATTGTAAAATCAATCCGGGACAACTATAATGATTTTCAATAATTGTTGAAGCATTCAAGATCATATTAATTTAATGAGATTGATCGGCCAGCAGGTGTTAACTCGTGTTAAAAAGTACATTGAAATAAAAATATCATATACAATTTTAAATGGGGCTTTTTCTTTGTAAAATGTTTATTTGAAAACTAAATTAACTTCAAATAATTTTTTTCCGACTTTTTATACCGAAAACAAAAAGGTATACGTTTTTTTTATGTTTAATTATGCCAAGTTATAAAATGATAAATTAAATATAATTATAAAAATTATTAGTACCGTAACGTCTGATTTTTAGATAATATATCATGCTTTATTACAAACATCCATAAAGGCAAAAATTTAAAAAATAATTAAGAATATAAGAAAATAATAGAAAGCTGTCTAATTGAAAAACTAAAACAAATTTCAGTATAAACTGATAAATTAAATTAACGTTAAATAATGTTTGTATTTAATAATTGCGAGAAGATTGTTTTGCTTTGCTAATTTGTACTTATCGAAAGAACATGATATATTGTCTTTAAAAAATATAATTCGTGTTAAATAAATGTACGAGTCTGTCTGAACTTACCTCGATGATGTTTTTATTGGTAAGTGATTCGTGAGGCTCGTTGTACTCAGTATATTTGAGAAGTACTTTGTCCATATCCGTACTTGCGTACTGGTACAACTTATTGCTCGAACTAAAGATGATTAAAGCAATCTCACAATCACACAATACGGATAACTCATAAGCCTTCTTCATTACTCCGAATTTCCTTTTGTTAAAAGTCACCTAAATGAAACAAATCACAAAATTTTATTGTAAAAATAAACAGATGAAAATTAACGATAACATTTCGGTAATTTTTTATCATGCTTTAGAGGTATACAAAGAAATACGTTTTGAGCGAATTGAAATAAAACGAAGTCCCTCCTTCAAAAAAAAAAAAATAATAATAATAATAAATAAATAAAATAAAAATAAAATAAAAATAATGTTTAAAACAATTTAAAACGAATCATTGCTTGCAATAATTAAAAAAAGTCTAATAACAATTACCTGACGGTTTCGCTCGTCTGTGATACGAGAGATTTGAATTTTCTTCCGACCCATTGTGATATGTTTTGGATGTGAAAGCGGTCAGCGATACTTCTGGATGGAATGTTAAAAAATCTATAACAAAGAAAATAAAAAGCAAATGTTAAAACACAATCAATTTGAAACGATAATAATTAATTGACAAAATTTCTAACAAATTATAGATGTTTGTTTAATTGATGATCGCTTTATTGAGTTTACTATCTAACTTGATTATATCGAAAGAATTGAAGAGAATGTATTACCTAATAACATTTATAATCGATAAATAAATTGAATTAATAAAAATAATGGTATTAATCGGCAGCGGGTAATCCTTAATGTTGGATTAACAGAATCGCAATTAAAGGGCCAATACCAGCAGAATTTGCTCTAATTAAGAGCACTATCTTGTTCAAATAATTTTTAGAATATATCTCCAGTAAGAATGAAAATTTAAAAGTATTTTTAGTTTTATTCCAAATAGCTCCATTAGATTATATTTGTTTGACGATTTTTTTAGTGTAATGTCATATTAATTTTTATTTCACGTTTGAATTATTTTATAATGTTGTACCATTCAGGTATATCAAATTGTATCCATGTTTATGGAAAATTTATTAGAGCTATTAATAAATCTTGTGTATTTGCAATTTTTATCTTAAAATGAATGATTTTTTAATTTATTTATTCACGCTTTACACCTTTTATAAGCAAAATGTTTAGAGAATTTTTAGAAATTTTGGTTTATAATTTTTCAAGTCAAAATTAATTAAAATGTCACAATGAAATAAATTTTAAAACTATTTTCTTTAGTTTTTCTCCAATTATATTTTATTTGGTAAATAACAAAACATTAAGGAGAACAACCAATTCTATGCAAATATTGATATCTAATATTAATTATTGTAATATTGAACAATAA
The DNA here is from genome assembly GCA_022817325.1 of Idris sp. 1 HC-2018. Taxonomy (NCBI): domain Eukaryota; kingdom Metazoa; phylum Arthropoda; class Insecta; order Hymenoptera; family Scelionidae; genus Idris; species Idris sp. 1 HC-2018. The sequence goes on along the minus strand of JABFPM010004764.1, from coordinate 444 downwards.
TTATATAAAATTCAACAAATTCAGCTATAAAATTTTAATTACAAAATTGTCAGGTTGAATAAAACACAATGTTTGCTGAATCAACAAAACTAAATATTATAAAGTTTGCATTGATAATATTTGAACGTAGACAATTCCGACAATTTATACATAAAATATTAATATTTTATAATATTTGACAATTTTTAAAGATTCGAAAAGACAGAGTAAAATTGATTAATGACAGTGGAATTGGAGGCTTTTGATACAACTTTTTCCGGAAACGTATGTCGCATGACGTCACTAACGCCATTGACGTCATTTATCTGACTGCATTTTGCGGTCACGATGAAAAACGAACTTGCCCATACGAACAAATTTGAATTATTTGTTCAAAAATGTTGATCATTAAGTTACTTTTTTTAACCAATTTAATTGTTTTATAGTTGTTTGTGTGGAAGAGGT
>JABFPM010004763.1:0-12161 GCA_022817325.1 Idris sp. 1 HC-2018 | reverse complement strand
CGCTGTTGATGCCGTCTGGTGGGCTGTAGGGACTCAGGAAATATTCCTCGCAACGTCGCAAAAAGCAGACGTACGCCTCGTAAATTTCTTCTAAAATTTTAAACGGCAGTTGTTTTCCGTCTTCCATGGCGGCTACTACTTTGTGTGGCTTTGGTACCCGAATTATGTCAATCAGACCATTCGCCATGGCCAGTTCGAACATCGGGTTGCCGAGAACACCGTGGATCCAGTTGGCCCCTAATTCTACTTTTTGATCACCTGAAAATTAAATACTTTTTGAAAATTATTCAACAAAAATATATACAACAAATAATTAATTATTTGTTAGTTTTGTTAGTTTTATAAATAAAACTAATAAATAAATAAAATAAAAATGTAAGCAATTTTGTTCATGTTTTTCTTATAAATATTAAGTTTTGTTTATGAAAAGAAATGTCAATAAGTTTGAATTTGGTGACATGTTAAAATGAAAGCAAATGAGATTTAAGGTAAATTCTGATGAGATGAAAAAATGTGTGTATCTGTTCTGTCAATTGACACAAATGCAAACAGTTATTGTCAAATTGGAGCAGAAGTAACAAAGCTTAAGGTTAGGTGTTACCTATGTGCGTAGCGACTATTCGACCACCGATGTACTCGCTGGCTTCTAGAATTACAAAATCTGGCTGGGAATTTTTGACTAAGTGATTTGCCGCGGCGAGGCCGGCCATCCCCGCACCGACAATCAGAATTTTGCATGAATCACGGACATCCACTGACTCGCCCGTGGATGCCGCCATATTCATACAAGACTATATTTTTGCAGACGACAGATACACATCTATCAGTAAGATTTCTTCAATATCAACAAAATGAAAAAAAAAATAATTTTTATATTAATAAATCCACTTTATTTATGTTGACAATTTTGAACGTTTAATTCAAGACTAAGAATTGTTTTCTTTATTTAAAAAAAAAAATTTATCATTGATTTTTGTCAATTCTGAAATTAGAATTTAACAATTTTAAATAATTTAAAGAAGATTTTAAATAAAATATTGATTAAAAAAATATTAACATTTTGAATTTGGATCTTATTTGATTTCAGGTATGAGTGGCGCCATCTAGTGGATGATCGTAACACGAGTGTTCTTCAGAGCTAATGCAGAAAATGGTCGAATTAATGTAGGTATAAATGTGGTGTGAATGTATTCGCATAAATCGCAACACATACACGTACGTACTTTACTTCTCTGCCATGATTGCATGTATGATTACACATACACACAAATATAAGTGGCAGAGATTGCAGTTGGTGGAGACATAAAAAACGACGTGATTTTAGCGTGCTTGTAGTTACGGATGCATTTAAATTTCAAGTATGTGTGTTTTACGAGGAATCATGTGTACATGAAATGCAACTTTCAATTAAATGAACAAACAAAAAATTTAAAATTATTAAAAAAGGAAACAAAATTAATTACAATTTGTAATAACAAAAAGTTCAATTATTTAAAAATGTGTTATCAATTCCTAAAATTCATTATTGCGTCATCAACAAAGAAAACGAATTTTAGTTTTTTAAATTTTGTTTTTCAAACAATGAAAACTTTTTTGTTTTTTAAAATAAAACTGTTATTTTGTAAAATCCATTTATTTTCTTTTATTGAATACATAATTTTTTATTTTATTTCAGACTTCAGCAAAACTGCCCAGCAGATGTCGCTGTCCTCGAATTCCGTTTGAACTTAAACTTTTATCTCTCTCTAGTGCTGGCAAATTTGTCAGCACGCACACAGACGCAAAGCACACAAAATGGAGATTTGGCGCGGGGTGCTGGGTGGCTCGCGTCCGCGCCTGTCGTCGCGTATCCCCTCCCGGCATCAGCTCGGACGTAACAGCAGGCAATAGGATGACTATGTAGACCGCCTGAGCGGCCGATCACGTATGTGACATGGCGTCCGGGTAGAAAGTCGACGGTTCAAATAAAGCGTTAATGTTGCTTTTATGACGTTAACAAGGGAACCTCCGAGGCCGCGAATTTCCCCTAGACACCGGCATTGATGGTAATGCATGCGAGGAAACCGCAGAGGATCAGCGATGGGTAGTGTATCGCCGTCAAAATCACCTTTAGATCCTCACACAGCAGCGCGACCTCTCTCAAATCCTACAAAACACGCCTCGCCCCGCGTCCCCGCGTCAGACCCAAACGCCAACAACAAATTGGCCGCTGTCAAACTGTCACTGCACACAAAAGCATACGTCAAAACCGACTCTCACCCACACACACATATACATATATGTACACACATGCACACACAAACGCACACGTCCACTCCGAAATTATCGATTTGCACGTCTAATCCTGCATATTGTCGTTTTTTGCTTGCAGGTACTTCGAAAAACACCAGGCCCATCCCTATCAGGTAAATATTTCACCGGGGGGGCTCAAGTGGGGCGGGGGATCGTCCGCGTCCGGATGCTCCCGCCTCCCTTTAGCCTCTCAGAATTTTTTACAAAATTCTTTTTTTGTCATTTACTAATTGTAATTTGTTTATTTATTTATTTGGCAGAAAAAAATATTTTGTACCCCTCTCTCCTCTCTTTTTTCGTGTCACTGTCAATTTCAGCCAATACCGAGAGACGTCGTTTTATTGTTGCCCTTTTGCTCCCCCTTCCCGATCGCCCCGCTCTCCCTCCCCCCGCGGCTGTCAATTATTCATTTGTTTATTTATTGTCCCAACAATTGATTTCACGAGATGTTTTTTTTGGTTAATGATGGTTGTAAATTTATCAAGAGTCGGTTTTGGAGGAAGGGGGGAGGGGGGCAAAAATCAATGACGGGGAATTTTAATTGCGGCGAAAAGTCAAAAATGTTGATACGCCTGTTGTCAACATAACCTCTCTTGCTCTGGCCTCGAAAATCAATAACCTAGATTGTTAGTTGCTGCGCTCGCGACAACTTGTCTCGTGTCGCGGACCGCGACTTCCCCTCGGATCGCACTGCAACTTTTGTCACTTTTTTGTCTAAATTTTTGTTGTTCACAGCCACTACATAAAAATCACTCGCGGTTCGTTTTTTTTCTCTCGTTTTTTTGCTCGTATTATCTTTTTCGCGCAAAACTGTTGCGCTTTTTTAGGTTAAGTGCAACCGCCAAGTTATTTGTTCGCGACGGTTGTATTTTTAGCACAATTATTTATACGCGGCTTTTTTAATTGTACGATTGCTAGCTTGTTATTTATTCGAGTACATAGTTTGACAAGGTTAGAAAAGAGTTTGGATTGGAAATGTGAAAAAAAACTTTAGTTGGTTAGATAGGACGACAGCCTTGTCTCTTTTGTTTGTATATCGGCTAATTGTAATGATAATTCAAAAATTCTTTGACCTTCATTATTTTGATGTCAACATGATAAGTATTGTTGAACTTATGGAAGACGAAAAGTTGTTACAATTCTTGTTATTAATTAGTGTCTAATGCCGAGACAATTGTAGTCTTAGATATGGAACATCACAGAAAAAAGTCCAAAAGACATGATAAATATAAAGATTATAAGGTAATTTCATGTTTTTTGTTTATGGTTTCTTAATTTCATTTTGAAATAAACTAGTTAAAATAATTTGAGGAAAAAAGTTGTTGAATTGTGTTTTGTAAATTGAGAATTTGTGTTTACTTTTAGAATGCCAAGTACAGTAATTCTAAGGGTGGTTACTCATCCTCGACAACTTCAGAAAGCAGATACGAGAGTCGGATGCGAGACTCGCCGAATGGGAATTCATATAGTCCAGCAGGAAGCTTGGGAATGGGCATGGTTGACCGGGAGAGTTCCCGAAGTTACTCCACTAAACCTCTTTACAAGAAGGAGAGAGAAAACAGAGACTATAAGTTATCCTCCTCAAGAGACAAGTATTCCGGTAATTATCTTTCATAATTAATTTGTCAAGGTGATTATATTCTAGATTAAATAACAGTTTAAGGTTCACTATAGTAATGATAATAAATAGTAATTTAATTTTGTATATAGTTTTGAGTAATTATATTCCTTTGTATTACAAATATTTATAAATTACTGTATAATTTTTAATATAAAATTCAATAAAGTTGAAAAGTTGTTTATTTTAATTTTGTACACAAGTAAGGTTCATTACATTATTGAATATGATTTTTTAAAATAACTAGCAAGGTATGTTTTTATATTTCTATATTATCTTAAAAAATGAATTAATAAAGATTAAAATTATTTTAGAAAATTCTAATTCTAATATCTAGTCGAAAAGTATACTATTTTAGATTTGCAAAAACCGAGTTTTATAAATAATAAAAACATTGATTCAAAAGCATGAATTAGTGAACATTAATGATTATTAAAATGATGAATAAAGTTATCTTCTCTTTTTCGCAAAATTAAATATCTAAAACCATCTTTGAGACGAGATTAGCTTCGCTTAGAAAGTAATATTATTTTTTGGTTCGTCCTTTTTGTACTAGATTAAAAAATGTTTTGACACTTTTAAAAGTCAAAATATTTTGCTTTAAATGATTATTATTAATATAAAACATGTAACTTATAATTTACATTACAATTAAATCAATTTTGTGTTTATAAATGTCAATGTTTTCACTTCAATTTTCTTAGAAATAAATGAATTTTAAACTTTATTTCCTTAAAATATTAGAACTTATATTTACATATTCAATATTTATTTCAAATAAATCTATAGAGAAATTTTTTCAGAATGTCGACAGTTTTTTAACTCTGTTATTTACTCATGTATAGTGAAATGAACTTTTCTGTAAAATTCATAGTTAACTTTAATTCGTGAATATGATCTACATTTTTTATAATTAACAATCAAAAATATGTCAAAAGAACGTGCTATTAAACATACTCAAGGTGCATAATTATGTTCTACAATAAATATGATATTTAATTTATTTTAGAAAATAAATATTTGCACCATTAAAAAAATGTTTATGTATATAATATAATACACAAATTAAAAGAATATTTTGTATAAAACGTAACAGTTAAATCAACTGAATCTAATCTTAAATGTTTACAAACATATTGTAAATATATTTTTATTAAATTTTACTGTGAATGAAAATATTATTATTTATACTTTTTATGTGTACTATTACAATGATAACATTTTTTATAACAGGAACAATTTCAAAATAAAGTTTTTAAAGCAAATGGAAAAAAGTTTCGACTCAATTTTGAGCATAGTATAAAACATATATACATAAACATAAAGAAAGCAAATGAACAACAAAAGGAAATTGATATAAATTTCAAATCGATTTGGATATTTGAGTTGCTGGGATTTTGCTTTCTGTATAAAAATAGCTTTGTGTCTTAACATTTTTCAGCTATAATGAGCTTGCTTGCATATGTGTAGATTGTGCACGATCTCCGAAAGATAAGAGAAGCCGCGAAAGCAGAGATTCCGAACACAGGACCAACCATGATAGGAGCAGCGGCGAGGTAAATCCAACCACTTCACTTTTGTCAACTTTTTCCATTCGTCTGATTAAATGGATCTTTGGAAAAAAAAATCACTGCAATTGTCCTGATCCACTTATCATTTTGTTCTTCTTTTTTTTAACTGCATTCTAAAAATCACAAGGGTAGAATGCTCTTAAAACAATTTTATTTTGTTTTCAATAATTACAATTTTTTTATTTCAACAGATATTACATCCTATAAAATTATCATCTAATTCATCCAGAGATTCATCATCTCAAAGAAAACCCACACACAATTCCTTTCAGGTATTGTTAACTGATGTGTTAATTCATTTTTAAATAAACTTTTTTGTTAAAAAATGTGTGAGTTTTTCTTGTTACAACAGTTAAAGAATTTATTTATGTTTTGAGATATATTTTTTCATGTATAAATTATGCTTACTTGTTTTTTTAATAAAATTATTTATCAGGACAAACGGGGTGATGAACGAGGAAGCACAATAGAACGAACAGCCAGATTCGGCGATTGGTCGGAACACATGAGCTCTTCGGGAAAGAAGTATTACTACAACTGTAAAACTGAGGTCTCGCAATGGGAAAAGCCGCGAGAATGGATTGTGCGAACAGAAAGTCGCCAACGTCAATCCAATGACTACTCCTCCTCCAGATCAAGTAAGTTTAGTAGTTATCAACAGGATCGGAAAAAATTACAAGGTAAAGCATTAACTGTTTGGTTTTATCACATTTTACACAAAAATATATTTGAATTATAAATATTCCGATCACTTATTTATAAATTTCATTTTAAGGTAGAACCAGACTCTAACCTCAAAATATTAATTTTTAATTACTTAAATAATGTTTTCTTTTGTGTTTTAATGAATACTATCAAAAACTGTAAAAACAACTTACAAATTACATTGTCAATAAAATACTTTTAAAAATAAACTTTTGTTATAAATATCAGAATTGGGTTTTAAAATTAACTTTATGTTTTCTATATTAATATTTTTCATTTGCCAAAATTTAAATATCTTGGACTATCTACAACTTGAGGTTTTTAATTTCAAATGTTGGACAAAATACATGACTTGTATATCTATATATATATATCATTTTGATCAAACTTTAAGATCAAATATTTCGGCTTCTAGCTAGTCCAGCAATTCCAAATTTGGATACATAATGCAAAAATACTTTTCAAACAATTATGTTAAATTTTAGCAAATTCTGACATTCAGAAGTTGACTCAGGTCCTACCTTAATACTTTTCAAAAACCCTTTTTTTTAAACAGAAATGTACAAAATGTTTTGCAAACATTGTTCCAGGTCATGACAAACATTCCAACTCGCGATCAAGTAGCAACAGTAGTACGCGAGATGGCAAATCATCGCGACAGACTGACAAACGTGAATATTGGAGCTCTTGTGGTGGTAGCAGCGGCAGCAGAGACGAAGTTTCTTCCAGGGATCGGGACAGAGACAAAGAACGAGACAGAGAACGGGAACGAGAGCGGGACCGCGAGTCTTGCCGGGACGAGGTGGGACTGGAGCGCCAGACACAAGACATGGACATTTCTCCGGGCGACTCCACCCCCACCTCGGAACCTCTGACCTCTAGTGCTCACGATTCACTGCCGCAAGGGCCTGTCCTTTTAGCTACTGGTAAATTGAGCAAAAGACAAATTTCAATTACGCCTTTCTAGGATTTCATTTAATGATTAATTTTTGTTGTCAGCATTACCTCGGTTAGCATCACATCCACCAAGTACACCACAAGCACCAGGAAAATTAAGCTCACCAACGCAGCAACATGTAAGCAGCAATGCACCAGGGCCACCTGTTTCACTTGCGAGTCTTCCGAGACTCCTATCACAAATCACCGGTAGTAAAGAACAACCAGATATAACGCCACAAAAAGCGTTGCAAACTATACAGACAGCTATACTGTTATCACGACAAGTAAGAATTGGAGACAACATTTATTTCGGTTTTTTTCAAAAGACATTGAATTATGATTTATGATAAAAGGTAAATTTATGTTATTCACAGTCAGGGAGCGGAGATCGTGGTGGTGTTAACGATGTTACGACTCCATTAAAAGTTGATATCAGCGGTAATATATCCAGTGAAGGTCCACCAACCCCCACTCACTCGGAAACTCAAGACTGCATCGATGCAAGAAAGTGTAAGTTAAAAAAATAACTCTGTAAAATAAAATTATTGTAAAACTGAAACATCAAAAACTAAAACTTTTAGTTTAATGTTGAAAATTATGAAGCATTCAATTTTATTTTTTTATGAATTTTATTTGATATCACCAAAGTAATATTAATGGTAACAAAGTAATAATTAATTTTGATTTGTGTATTTTATTGACAATTTGATGGAATTTTAAATTTATTGATTTATTTTGATGATGTCTTCAGTAACGAGTCCGGGAGGTGCAAATTCTAATGTACAAGGTCTGAGTTCTTTACAAGGACTCAGTACATTAGGTTCATTAGGAAGTCTTGGTAATAGTGGTGGTTTGCAAGCGCTGTCCAGAGTGCAACCTCCGCTGACACCATCTCTAACACCTTCTCTCGCCAATCATTATCGGGAAGACTTGACACAACATGTTAAAGCATTTCCTGCCGATATTTTTGAAAAGCAGGTAAGCTTTCAATAGAAACAAATATTTCAATATTTAAAAACAAATTTTAAAAAGAAAACTTTCATTTTAAATTACCAATGAACAAGCTGAAAATATTTTATGCAGAGCAGATTTATAATAAATAAATTATTATTATTAGATATCTAAACATATATTTGTAAATATGTATTATTAAATATCAATTTTTATAAAACAATCAATGTTCATTTATAAACTTAACAGGCGCAAAAGTTTAGTGAAGAAGCACATACAATGGGTAGCTTACAATGCACGCGAGTCTCCGCAGAACTGAAAACTGCACGATCGATAGTGAGGTTGACGGAAATACAAGCAACTCTTCAAGAACAAAGGTACAGCTTTATTCATATAAGAAATCACTTCACAGCGATTTCACTCTACAAAACATAGCTAAATGATGATTAACAATAAATTTATCTTTTTTCTCTTGCAGGATATTATTCCTTCGTCAACAAATTCAGACATTAGAAGAGCTGAAATCCCAAAATTCCTTTATGTCTGACGATTCTTAGTGTAAGGGACTTTATAAAATAATAATTGCAACCTATAATTAATTCATGCATAAATAATTAAAAATACTTATTAATATTCTTATTAATATTGATAATTAAGATGGTACCTAAATTATAACACGATAGTGATAAAAAAAAAAGGAAAAAAATGGAAAAAGACAAAAAAAAATGAAATATAATAAAGATAGTGAAAAAGATGACTGGGCTATCCAGAGAGATTGTTCGTGACTGAATTTTGTTCATAATTCAGTCGGTGAGTCTTAACAGTTATTATATAATAATTATCTGATAATTAGTGAAAAGCAACTCTCTGGAGATTCGTGGCCTACACCTCCATCACACTGACATTTAAAAAAACAACAAAAAATACAAATACAGTACATTCGATTTGATATTATAAATTGACAAAAAATCAGGAATAAAATTGTTTGCTAAAATCGAAAAAATACATTTAAATTACACAAATGCTTCGTTTGGGTTTAAGTGCAAAACCAACACATTGTTTTCTACTTTTAAAAAATATAATTATACAAGCCAAACATTAAATACGAAAATTCTTACCGAAATGTATATCGAAAATTGTCCACAGCATCGTCTTGTATTACTTATGTTGTATGTACGTGTCAATGTTTCATATCTGAAATTTCAGCGGCATTTTTAACTAGTTCAAGTGACACTTTGTTGTAAATTTCAGAATAAAAAGTACCATGCCACAAGATTTAATACGGTTCCTGAACCGTACCCGACATCGTCGTCGATTAAATTAAAATAAAAATAAACCGCGTGTTTGCCTCGGGCGATGCCAGCGTCACAGTAAGCGTTTTCAACCGCGAGGGCTGTTAGTCGAAGGTGCTTGCATCTTCTTATGTTAAAAAAAAAAATAATAATAATAAATAATAAACGTTGCCGAAAAAACGTCAGCCGAAACTCATTTTAATGTTGTTGCTAATGTTGTTCTATTGTTGACAATTTTCCACTAAATATTGTTATAAGAAGAAAAAAAAAAAGTGAAAAGTAAAATATTAATGATAATAAGCAATGAAAAGTGAGATGATTCATTTTCAAGTGTAGAATTCAAGAGAAAAATCTAAAGTTAGTATAAAATGATTTATGTAAATGAGTTTTATATTGTGTAAATAATTGAAATTTATAAACTAAATGCTTTGTAAGCGATATAAACTATAAAAAAATGAATTTTTACAATTTATATAAAAAAGACAAATAAAAGAGAGAAGACAAGATCCTTGTTGGTTGAAAACTGCCGAGCGAACTGTCACGTTAGCATCGCGTTTTTGGAGCAAGCGTCTTGCATTTTGTTAATCGAGTGAACAAACGTGGATAAAAGCAATGAGTAAATGAAAAGAGAAAAAAAAATTATTAAAAAAAAGACAAAAAAAATGAAAAAAGTATTAAAAAATGGTAAAAAAACAACACTTGCACGTCGATTTGTATTTTTGTACATTGACGCATTTCATGTTATTATAATAATATACGAAAGTTGTTTTTATATCGAACTCCTTTTTAAAACATGATTTGCCGCAGTCACGCGTCTCTCTCGTCGAATATGCATATTTCCCGCGCCAATCACAGAGCACTGGTATTAGGCCTTGTGGCAATCATTGAAACTAGCAATTGGTTATTGTATTCAGTATTTATTGAGATTTTATTTCCGAATACATATTTTAAAACAGAAGTAAATGATAAAAAAAAAAGAAAAATACCATTTTTCTTCTCTTTTGACTTTTTTCGGTTCACTTTCGTTGCATCCACACGAAAATGAACGTTTTTTGTTTTAGTTTTCATCTCTGCTTCGTTGTTCATCCCTTTCATTTTTATTCTCCCCCTTTTTTCATGTTTAAGTGAATTTATATATATATATATATGGATATCGAAGCAAAGATGTTCAACCACTTTTATAAATGTATCGTACAATAATTTTCGCTTGACAGTTCATTTTCGTCATTAATTGTAGCTAGAAAAACGAAAAAGCCCGTTGTAATGATTTGACGAAAGAAAAAAACATCTGATTTATTTGTCAAATAAAATTACAGTGAGAATTTTGTTTTTTTTTTTTCATTTTATATATTTCGTTGAGGAACTGTTTTGAGATGCGTGAGCCCGCTACGATGCTAAAAGAAAGTGTATACGTACATAATTTTTTCGTTATGTAGGCATATACTTGTCGCGCTTTATATATATATATTACAATCAAAATCTGAAATCCAAGCTTTCATATCTTGAAGACAATTTTTACATCAAGAAAAATACAATAATATGTACCATTTTTCTTAACAAATTACAGATATGACTTTTACAGATATCAATATTATATTTACTGGCTAAAAACCAGTAGAAATCATGTGAATAAGGAAAATGGTAAACTTGGTTTTTAAATTAAAATTTCATTTAATTTAACTTATTTTTTATGTGGTGGGCAATTTGAAAAGTGTAATTATAAATTTTCCACTTTGAGGTAAGTAATTGAATTACATTAGTTTTTTTTACTTAGTTGATAGTACTTTTCAAATTGTTCGCGATAAAAATTCAGATAAAATGCAATACAATTTCAGGTATTGTCTGTAACATATTAGTGGAATTAAATAAAGAAAGTAATAAAATTATCAATATAATCGATATCTTTTTTTTTTAATAAAAAAGAACAACAAACAAAAATATCAGTCGTTGCAAATATCATCATATTTAGATTATAAATATTGTACACAGCTTTCTTGTTTGATCCAAAGAATTTCTGTGTGACGTCATTTGTTAATTTTTAATTACGTATATATTTATACACATAGATTTTGTCATTTAAAGACCATACGCATTGTTTGCTTACGATATATACTGATTGAACGTAAAAAAAGGGAAACCTGTTGTACGTCGACACGTTTACATGTGCACGTACATGCATGCATGTGTAAATTAGGTCTTCATGTTTATATTTAAAGTTTAATTCTTTTCTTCTTTTTTTATATGTATACCTAAACGCCTAGTTTAATTCGTAGATTAAAAATAATTCATGTACATTTTTATTTTACGTTAAAGGGAAATGCAGTTGACAAAATAAGTGTCTGATAAAACAATCTTGAAATTTTGCATAAATTCAAGCCTCACAAATTATTTTTTATAATCTAACTTTAAGTATGCAATTTTAGAATAATTAAAATTTAAAATAAATATTCACTGGATTTACAAGAATAATGAATTTTTTGTTTTTTTTTTGTTAAAGAATTAATCTACTTAAATTGAACTGAGTGAAAATGTAAAATTTCAAGTAATTCCAAAAATTTGATCGAATACTAGTTTTTTCATCCTGATTTCTCCTTTAAAAAACTTTGTAAACTGAAAAATAAATTGCCTGCAACAAATGTATTTATTGAGCATTCTGATGTAATACTGTTACAATGAAGAGGTACATTGAACATTGTTTTCATCACTTTTCTTACATTAGTTTTTTTTTTTTTTTGAAAATTTAATTTTGATCTACAACATTTGAGAAACGTCTTTGCAACTTCTTTAATCATT
>JABFPM010004762.1:0-12162 GCA_022817325.1 Idris sp. 1 HC-2018 | reverse complement strand
TACAGTTTTTTTACGACACAATTTCTCAATTCACTTTTCTGACTGAATAATTATTAAATTCCTACAAATTAAATTTTGAGTAAATAAATACTAAATTCCGAAGAATTAAATATCATTTTTCTCTGCTCAAAAATTGTTTATCACAAAAAAATAATTTATTCTTTTCCTTTTCTCATACAATACAAAAAAATCAATTTCAGTTTAATAAAATTAAAATTTGCAGATTTTTTGTTATGAAATTATTTCATTTTTTTATTTTTCCATTTTACCGACATCGCATCGGACTTTATATATGTCTGCGAACAGATAACACCGCGCATACAGCCTAACGGCTGTAAATTGAGAACATTTGACGAGATGACTGTGAAGTTTTTCCTTTCACTCGGCCCATTACTCGAAATAACAACGATGGTATAGCAAACTCAAGTAAGATGGGGCAATTGCCCTGTTTAGAAAGTGAACAAGTGCTGAGAATTTCCCATAATTCCCGGTGACACCGGCAAACGTGGCGTATCGTATGTTTAACAAGCAAAGTGTCAACCGTAAACAACATTTGAATAAACTAAAAACAACAAGAACAAAATTTGCAACGTTTAATTTTTATTCAACATGTGAAAATTAAGTTCTCAGTGGAAGTTTTAAGCAACCATGGAGCAAGCCAAAGAGAGAAGCAACAGGTCCCAGAGCAGTCCCAAAACGGTGAGAGTTGTTTTTGCATCACTGTTGCTGGATTTGCTGGGGTTTACCATGATCTTGCCTTTGTTTCCTGCTCTTTTGGAATATTATAAACACAACGATGACGGAACTGGACTGTATTCTGTAATTATGAACAGAATAAAAAGCTTAAACACGTTTCTCAATGCTCCTGACAGAGTCAGCACTGTTTTATATGGAGGTATACTTTAGTTAAAAGAAGTTTTTTTTTTTTTAAAAGAAAAGATATTTCTTTACAATGCATGTTTTTTATTTCAGGATTTCTGGGCTCTTTGTATTCGTTTTTACAATTTATTAGTGCACCGACTATTGGAGCACTGTCAGATATTTATGGAAGAAAACCAATGATGATACTGTGTTTAGCTGGAATTGCTATTTCGCATTTAGTTTGGACGTTTTCGCATAATTTTGGACTTTTTATACTGGCTCGAGTGATTGGAGGCATTAGTAAAGGAAACATTAGTTTGTGCATGGCCATTGTCACAGATGTCACAGAATCCAAATCCCGAGGGAAAGGAATGGTAATTGAATTAAGTTTTAATTTCTATAAGTTATTTTTGTTATTGAGTTAAATAGACATTCATTACTTGGAAAAGTAAGTTGTTATTTTCATGTAAAGTATTGAGTTGAATAATAAAGGCATTTTTTCACACATGTCTTATTGTATGCAGGGTACAATATATAACATCTATAATTGAAAAAATATTTATATGAGTGGTAAAAAACTTGAAACTTAAAATAATTAATTAAATATTAATCATCAAAATCCCTAAAAAGATCTAGTAAGTTTTGGAAACTAAACATTATTTCTCAAAATATCTTAAAAACTTTTAATATTCTAATAATACAAATTAAATAAGCTTTTGATTAATAAGTTTATTGATTTTAATTATTATGATCTTTTTATGAGGTCTTCAGGAACTGAAAGAATGTTAAAAAAATCAACATCTTCAGTGGATCATTGGTTTTTATTTATAATAAAAAAATAATAAAATAAAAACAAATTTGCAGATTGTTCACCAACCTATTTTTAAGTTTCTAACACATAATCATCTGTTTTAATGCTTTTTCGTAAGTTATTAATTTGCATTTCGTTTAAACTAAATATTTGATACATTATATAAGAACTTCTCTAATAAACTAAAACATCTTGATCAGAAATTATAATTTATAATTTTTTAAGCGTAAACAACTTTTTTGTACAATATTTTAAAAAAAATCAGTTCCGGTTGTTTATTTTTTTGGTAAAATGAAATAAAAAAAATAATAAAAATAACACAAAAATACAAAAAATAGTACAAATTCTGAATAATTCAAACAATTTATGAAAAAGTGTTCTCAGTTTATGAACATCAGACCTTTAATTATCTGTTTTGTTTTTTATAATATGTATTATTTCTTTTACCATTCATTTTTTTATATTTTTTTTCGTTACCTAAATTGCTAACTTTATCGAAGTTGAACTTGTGACGTTTTATTTACAGGCAATGATCGGAATAGCTTTTTCTATTGGTTTTACACTGGGCCCTGTGATAGGAGCGATTTTTGCGAAAATGTCAATGGGGCACAGAGAAGATAACTGGTACATTTTACCAGCTACTTTGGCTTTTGTATTATCAATTATTGATTTGTTATATGTGATATTTTGCTTCGAAGAGAGTCTTCCCATGAAATACCGAGCCAAGTCTTTTGTTCAAAGTTTTTCTAGTGTAATGTCTTACATCAATCCAATAGATTTATTTCAATTTAACGGAGTGAATCTGAACAAAGATGGTAATATTTTAATTTTCGTAATTAATGGATAACTGGTAACATTTTTTATATGAAAAAATTGACTAACTTTAATTAATTATTTCAGACTTAAATCGACTAAGAGTTTTGGGAAGATCATTCTTTTTGTACTTATTTATATACAGCGGATTGGAATTTACATTAACTTTTTTAACACACTACACGTTTAATTTCACCCGAATGCAGCAAGGCTGGATGTTCCTTGGCATTGGATTAATAATGACTGTTTTACAAGGATCTTGGGTACGAAATGTTCCTGCTCACCGCACTAAATTTGTTACACAACTGGTAAATTTTATGATCTTTATTACATAACTACCTATAAAAGTTTATAGCAGATATTTTCATTTGAAGAATAAAATTATTTGCTGGTATTTAAATAATAAATGAAAATTGCAGGGATTGTGGTTGATAATTCCGTCATTTGTTTTGATTGGCACAGCGAAAAATGTGTGGCTTTTACTTGCTGGAGTATTCTTATTTTCTATATGTAAGTATAAAATCAGTGTAACGTACTGTGTATGTAATTTGATTTTTTATTTATATTTTGGTAATGCCATATAAATTTATGATGTTTATTTGTGTTAATTTAGCAACTGCTATGGTAGTAACTTGTATGAATACTTTAGTATCTCGAATTGGAAATGAAACACAAAAAGGAGTAATAACTGGTATATTTAGGTCACTAGGCATGTTAGCAAGAGCATGTGGACCAGTTGTAGCTTCTATAGGTATTGAACAATTTATTTATCTTTAATAGTGAAAACTGTATGATAACATTTTATTTAATATCAATTTATAATTTACTTTTAGAAACATTACAAAGTTATTTTACACTCTAAAACTGTTGTAGAATTAAGTATGCTTTAATTGAAATTAAAATATATTTTGTTTTCAATTAGAAAATTATTTTCTTTTTAAAAAAAACTGTCTAAACAAATTTATTTTCTACTATATCGACAGAAAAACTCATTTATGCCTGAAAATTACAATTATACATAATATTATAATTAATTATGCTTTTTCTTGATGAGAAAAATTTGAATGTTATTTTAATTTTGAAATTATTATTTTTTTAGTGTTTTGGAGCCTTGGCAGCACAACTTCTTACTTAATTGGAGCACTAGCACTTATTTTTCCGCCTCTCATACTACAAACTGTAGAGTTTATATAAAACAATAATTTGTTATTTTTTTATATTATTAAATAGTTTTTTTCAAAGTTATATTTTATGTAGATAATTTGTTATCAATAATTGATAAAGTATATGCATACAATTTTTAAAAATCAAAACGAACATATTACGATCAAAGTTTAGTATTTATTATTATAGTATCAGACTACATAATTTTAATTTTAATATATTTATCTTAAATCGTACAAAAATATTTATAAATCAATTGTGCCTTGAATAATATTTTTTAGGCCTGACACTATATTTACAAAAATTATATTACTGTTGATATTTGTATTTATTTTTTACGAATAGATTTTCTATAAAATTTGATTGTTATGTTCAGAGTCCGGATTCAACCCGATATGAAGTTGGTTACACAATTGAAGAAGGTTAGTAGTACTGTTTGACAGGGGCCGATTTTTAAAATGTTTTCGAAATGTTTAAAATATGTTCACAAAACTTGAAAATTGAAAAAATTTATTATTAGTGAGATATTGTTAATTTTCAATTTCCGAATTGAAACTATTTTATTGAATTAATAAATATTTTTTTCAGAAGGGAATACAGGGTTTGAAATTAAATATTTGTTTATTCATTAATCAGATTTCTGTAATATAATAATTAATACAATGAGACACGTTTATGAAAAAAATTTTTTTTTAATAATTATTTCTATATTTTTGTTTAACATTAAATAAGCTGAGTCGACACAATAATCATTTTAATTGAATTAAACAATAATTAATCTTGAAAGATCAGTTATAAAAATTAGCTATTAAAAAGTTAGAAATATAAAATAGGCAATTTTAATTTAAACAGACGCGAAAATACAAATATTTAAAACTTTAATATTACTTACATCGTAGTAGTACTAAATCAATTATGTCTTTATTTTTATGCTTTCTGAACATATTTTAAACATTTCGAAAATAAACAAATTTAAAAATCGGCACCTGCCAAACAGTACTACCAACCTTTTTTAATTGTGTAACCAACTTCATATCGGGTTGAATCCGGGCTCTGGTTATGTTATTTGACTTTCGATTATTGTTATGAATGAAAAAACATGAAAAAATTGTTTAAATTCCACGATAGTAAATTTTTAAAAATTAGAAATCTGTTAAATACTTTTGCATTGAATAACTATTTTAAAAAATGAAACATTCTTGAAAAAAAAATTTAAATATTCAAAATTTTAAATTAAATTGATTTGTAATTTATTGTAATTAATTTTTATCAAATGAGAGTGGTAACCATTTTTATAAATTAAACATTTAAAGTTTTTTAATGGAAAGTTTATTCGAAATTTACTTTTAATTAAAATAAGTGTATAAAGAAAATGTGAATAATATCATTTAAACTTGTTGACAAAGAATATTAAATTATCATTGATTCATAGTAAAGGATGTAATATATTTTAGTTACAAAATATTTCAACGAATAATAAAAAGTATTAAATATCATACGACTATCATACGAATTTTATATAAACTATTAAAAAATTCTATGAAAAGATATAAAACTCTAGAAGTATTTAATGTAATTAACTATGTACTTTTCAAACACAAAATTATATTACATTCCATTCTACTGTAGAGAACCACACAAATGTCAGATGCCATACTGAAATTAACAAATTGATGAGAGGGTTCTGAATTGTCATTATCGTCCTAGCATTCTTATAACTTATTTTTGTATTTACAACTTTATTTGTACAATAATTTATTATAAAATTTTTATTCATTATATTTTGTACAACTGCTTATAATATTTGTAACTAAACGTTACAATAAAATTTAATATTTTATTTTTAATATTTTTTGTTGGTCATGTTGGTTCCATGGAGAAATGGAATGTTACTTCTTACGCAAAAACATTTAAAAGCACATGTTTCCAAGTATGTTTACAAAAGTGTATGTTTCAGTTAACTGAAGCTAGAAAAAGGGTATAAGTATGTCCAATTAAAAATTTTTTCAGTTTGAAACTATTTTCTACTGTAAAGTGAATTTTTCCCTCTCTGGAATACGATAAAAAATGGTTACTGTTTTGAATTTTTTTCTAAACATATATACAAAGAAATAAATGCGGTATTTTGAAACTTATAGTATTATATTTGTACTCTTTTTTTTTAATTCTCGACTTCGCTTTGTAAAATTATCATTTTTAGAAATAGAAATTTGTAATAAAAAAACAAAAGGTCTGTGAGATATGTCCACAAAAATTAAAAAAACGAAAGTTAAAACTTAAGATTATAAGTTGGTTCTTTGTAATTCAGAGTAGTTTCTCTTTAAAAGACTTGCCGGACACATGCTCATTTTTCACAAAAAATGAAAACGTCTCTTCGTAGTAGCTATTTTGAACATGCTCTTTAACAAGCAGTTTTGAAATTGTGTCTTTTTTTCATAAAAGTCATCGATATAATAGTTGTACAGTATTACTCTTAAATTTTCGAAAGATGAAAAATGTGCATACTGTATTGGTTCGGGATAACTTAATAATTAGCGAGGTGCGAACAAATGTTCGACTTTTATATTATATTACTTCGAATGATGTATTATTATTGTTAATAGGCGTTTTATAATTTTAAAATGGTTCTCAAATCTGCAGCCATATGATTTTCAGTATTGAAAGTTATACATTTATCGATTTTCTGGCGAATTTCATTTGTAGTAACCTTAATTATGTTGTTATACAATAAATAATATTATTATAAACAATTAAATATTTTGTAAAAAACATGTTGATTAGTTGGTAGATTTTAATTTTGTGTTAGAATCAACATAATTAACGGTATTTTTGTTGCTTTTTAATTTTAATTTTTTTTTATTTTCACAATTTTTAACTTCCAAGAGATATTTTCGTTCATATACTACCGATCAAAAGTTTGCAAAACTCTAAAAATGTTAAATTTTTGTAATCACTTCTGAACTTTTTCAAAAAAAGATAATTTTTAAGTGTTTATATAACCTTTAATAATGATACTATAAACACTTTTGACATTAATTTTGATGATTGAGCGACCAAAAATAACATAAAAATACTCAAAATACTTAAAAAATACACATTTTTGGTAAAAAAACTTGTTTGACAGTGTAATTGACAGCTGTTATGTAATGAAATGTCAATTTTGACATCAGATATGGATTCAGCGATGTCAACAACATAAGTATGCAAAGTTTCAGACATTTGTATTGAAAAATGGCGAAACTACGTGTTTTTAAACGATGGAAAATGTATATTTTTTATACCGAAGAAGATTAGGAGGAGGGGGGGGGGTTGCATTTTTATATACGAATCGACCCAAAATATGGACACCTCTATTATATATATTTTCGTTAATAAATAAATTAAATGAAATATTTTAATGAAATTTACCTTAAAATATTATCTTGAAATATTAACTGCAGCATGCTTAATATCTGCTGGGGCAATACTTCATTAATAAAATATAATGTTTCTTAATAGTTATAAAATTAAACTATTAAAAATAACAAAAACGGTCAATTTTGATTTACGATTGCTGTTTAGATAATATTTTTTACAATACAAATAGCATGCTTATTTGTATTGAGAAAAAATTCTGTTTATATGATTTAATAAATTTATCTCCGACCTTAATGCACGATTACAAAATAAAAAAATCTACACATCTTGCAACGTATGATATATTTATCTGTCTTTGAAATAAGATAGCTTGATTTAATATAACATTTAACACTAAAACAATATTTCACAGTTTTGAATAGAAAATCCAATGCATAGTGAAATTGTTAAGCAGTGATTTACTTTTAAATAATTATGGGTAATTAAAAAACCAAAAATATAACAATTCTATACTGTGCAAGTTAAAAATTTCATATAAAACATAATATTTTGAGAAATTCAGTGACAGGAATAACACATTTAAAAAAAAAGAATTTACTCATTCAACTTATTTTTCAGAAAAGCTATCTATTTGTTTATTCATTTTGGTAATTTTATTTCGACTATTTTCTTGTGAAACAGTAACGGTCAGTGGATGTAAATTAATAAAGGAATTTAACTATGATTGCCGCAATTTGGAATTAACAAAAGTACCATCGGATTTGGATCCAAAAACTATTGTAAATATTAAAGAAATACTTGAACAAATCTCATAAGTTAATTTTTTAATGTAAATAATTAAAATCTTCTTTTTTGTTATAGACATTAGACCTTTCTCACAACAATTTGACGGAAATCAAAAACTCAACTTTCTGGAAGTATCCCCTTTTAGAAACTATATCGTTATCCTTCAACCAAATACAAAACATTGAAGATAATAGTTTCGAGTACCTGGAAAATTTGAAGACATTAAAGTTATGGCACAATAAAATCAGGAGATTTGACCAAAGTTTTTCGAATTCAACATTCTGGGTAACATTGAGTTACAATCCCGTAACTCATATCAACATTCCCACTGCTAATATTAGCGTTCTAGATATGTCAAATTCAAGTTTAAGGCGAGTTCCAGATTTAGGACAATTACCACAATTAGTAGTGTTAACATTGTACAATAACCCACTGGAAAAATTACGACCTATTGATATTGCGAAATATTGTAATTTAGGGTATATTTCTGTAACTTCATTTGACAAAACAGAAAGTTATAATACTTGCGCATGTGAAAAGCTGAATATTTGGTTGAGAGAAAAAAACATTTTCTTTGATGGTCGAAAATATTGTCCCAAACATTATCAATGCGAACATAGAAAATTTGAGTTTTCTCAGGAAGAGGAATTGTGGAATGAATGTATGAATTTAAGAAAAGAAATGCAGATGGTGTAATAAAGTTATTGTTACACTTAATTGATCTTTTGTATTTACAATGTAACTACATTAATTGAAATAATTTTAAATATAGTATGCAATTAAAAACCACTGTTGAATTACATATATTTCAAGTAATAATTTCAAATAATAATCTATAACATAGAAGAATTTTTATGTCTAATACGTTCTTTTCACAGTTCGACCTCCGATCTGTTATATAAATACAAACACATTTAATTTAATACAGAATCTTATCTGGTAAGTATTTTTATAATCGATTTTAGAAATATAA
Source organism: Idris sp. 1 HC-2018 (assembly GCA_022817325.1). NCBI lineage: Eukaryota > Metazoa > Arthropoda > Insecta > Hymenoptera > Scelionidae > Idris > Idris sp. 1 HC-2018. Next base: position 3,397 of record JABFPM010004762.1, on the reverse strand, counting down.
AGAATAAATTTAATGTAATATAAGCAATACGAAAGTCGCTTTTCTCAGTGACTGTGGTGTAATTTGAAGTATTAAAGCTTAAAAAAGAATGCTTAAATTTTACATTAATATGAGTATGTAAGACTTTGAAATAAATTTTATTATTAAATTAAGTGAGCTATGTTCACTTTAATTTTTTTTAAATTACAGTGTTCAAAAAATGACGTGTTATTTGAATTTTCGTAGAAAAATATAAAGAGTGTAAAGATTTATTATTCCTTTTTTTCAGAAAAAATAATTATACTATTATTTGCCGTGGCAAATTTTATTATGCTAACATCGTGTGAAACTGTAACAACGAGTGGGTGTAAATCAATTTTTAAATATATTTACCGTTGCGTTAGTTTGAACTTGACAGAAGTTCCATCAGACTTGGATCCAAAAACTGTCGTAAATATATTAATACAAAACTATAATTGATTATTGCGATAAACTAAATTTTTCTTTTTTATTTTAGTCTATAAATCTTTCCCACAACAATTTGACCGCAATCACAAAGTCAACTTTCCAGAAGTATCCTCTATTGGAAACTTTATATTTATCCTTCAACCAAATAGAAAACGTTGAGGATAACAGTTTTGAGTATTTGGAAAATCTCAATCATATAAACTTATCGGGCAATAACATCACGAGGTTTGACCAGAGATTTACAATCAATACAACGTTTTCTATTTCTCTAAGTTTCAATCCAGTGACTCATCTCCAAATTTCACCTACACCACTCGGAACTTTAATTATGATGGAGTCTAATTTGACTCGAATCCCTGATCTAGGATTACTACCAAAGTTGTTTATTATATATGTGACTGATAATCCGTGGGAAGAAATACGTGCCATTGATATTGCTCCATACTGTTATTTAAGATCACTTGTAATTACTGAAACTGATTTTGAAAAATCTAAAACTTACAATACTTGCGAATGTAAAAAACTGGTCAAGTGGTTAAGTGATAAGAAAGTTGATACTGATAATCATATACGTTGTTCAACAAATCTTTCCTGTCAGTCAGATGAATTTGATTTTTCCAAAGAAGAGGAACGGTGGAACGAATGCATGAATATTAGAAAATTGCATCACTGGTTATAAGTGAAGTTAATTAATGAAAATTATAAAATAATTTTGAATTTAATACTTAATAAATGATAATACTTAATAAATGATAACGGACAAAATTTGTCTAATTATGAATTAAACTTGCATACAAGTTTAATTTTGTAACGGATTTATTACAATTTATTTTAAAGAGTTTTTAATTTCCCAGACAGTCCTTATACCACTTCCCGTCATTATAGTCACGATATTGTTTGCTAAGGATCGCGATGTCTATCCTTTTCTTGGTGACTATCTGCCTCAGTAGACAGTCGGCAATGAAGCTTCGATGCATGTTTCCCTATAGAATCCTCATTGAGCCTTGTTTTTAACTTTTTCCAAGACATCTTTGAAGTTCCTACAGGCCTCAGATCTAAGAATGTGATCTCTCTTCTCTTCCGAGGAGAGACAGAGAACGCATTTTGGGATTCCTTGGCATGCTCCAGACTTGTGTCCTTCTTTGCCGCATTTGAAGTAGAACTTGCTTCTGTCTAGGCCTTAACATTGCGCGGACCAGTGTCCGAAACCCAGGCACTTAAAACAGCGCCGGATATTAGTCCTGATCTGCACTCTGCAGTAGACCCAATCCACCTTAATTTTTGCCAGGGCCAGGATCTTGTCAGCGTGTAACGCGTTCATTTTGACTAAGGCTAACCTTAGTCCTCGGCCATTTGGCTTCGTTAGTGACACACTACATACCTCTGTTAGCTCCGGGACCTCTCGCTTCAAAGCCTCGGTCACCTCGGTATTATTCGTAAAGGCGTCGATGTCACGGATTTCTAGTGTGATCTGAGATTCCAGCATTATTACCTTGCCCGCGGCACCAACAGCTTCTTCTATAGCTTTGGTGAATGAGGCCTTTTCCGCGTTTCCTTGTCAAGCTCGACAAGGACACCACTGGCGCATGTTTGCCGGACGGAGCGGATAACCGCTTCGTTATCCTTGGGCTTAACCTTCATGCGAATATCCTTGAGGATGCTCGCGAAGGTTTTGCCCTCGTCCGGTTTTATCAACACCGCGTCAGTGTGTGTCCTCGTTTTCGGATTCCCTTGCAGCTGTAGACGATGAGGTGGCCAAGTGGTCCACCACCTCAACGCAGTTCGCCGATAATGCATGAGACGGGCGATCTCCCCCATAATCCATGAGATCGTCCTCAGCAGAGCGTGGTTTACCGGATCTAATGCCGGGTTGCCACCTAAAACTCTCGTTTTCCTCCATCTCATGCGTCTAGTGGTGGAACATTTTAGTCTGGCTATTCTGTATCGACCTGTCTGGTATGATGACCTTAACAGTAGTTAAACTACCTCCGGCATAGCTCTCTATTTCCTCGCAGCATGCAAGCCTCCCCCCACTGCGGCAAGGTGTGTTCCGAAGGGAATAATAATTTTTGTTTGTTTGTGTTTTTAAGGGATTGAGAAAAGCATCATTCCACTTGACGTGCGCGTACTCCAAGTCGTGTGGGACTCCAACCACACTAAAAACTCAGGCCCATGTCACTGACAATTTAGCGCTACCCCGGAACTACTTATCGCATTACTTCGGGATGGCATGTCCAATCTTTGCGCAACACACATGCAAAAACACATCAGACATGAAGTCATGGTCAATTGAGGACATCACAAAAATAAATTAGGACATCATAGACACATATCTATAGTCCAATCGCATTGCTGTCGACCTTCTTAGACAAGAGAAAACTGAGGACAAAAGTCGACACAATTACCCAATTCTCCTCAGAAACCAACATCTTGGGGATGATGGTTTCTAGAGTCAGCTTCCTCAGCACGTTCGGCCGTTTGACGCACCTTTTCCCACCTTTGACATTGGAAAAAGGTGTGCTCGGCGTCATCGATCACATTCTGACAATACATACACTCAGAGCTGTCAGTTTTTCCCATGCGATGCAAGTATTACTGAGAAACTGAGTTAGGAAATAGTCCACTTCTCCATGGCTCCTAAGGATCCACGCTTCCAGTTGTTCTATTAACCTGGCCGTCCATCTCACTCAACGTTCCATTTCCCATCTATGTTGCCAACATCGCATGGATTCTGACCTGACCTCCCTTTTTGCCACATTTTTGCACATTTGCACGCTCATACACACTTTTTTGATCGGTATAACTCCAGCTATGACTAAGGCTGCCGTCTCCGAAAACTTCCGGTACGAGCAGGCTATACGCAAGGCACAAGTTCTCTGTACAGCTGCCATACCGCATCTGTAAAACTCGACCCTTAGTTCATCGGTCCAGACTTCCGCTCCGTACAAAA
>JABFPM010004761.1:0-12162 GCA_022817325.1 Idris sp. 1 HC-2018 | reverse complement strand
TCAGGGGGTACGAAAGTTAAAGCATATACTAATTTAATGTTAAATCGAAAATCAACGTCTGTATTGTATTGTTTAGATAAGCATAAATGTTGTAATTGGCGATACATACTCTGGGTTAAATGGAAATAGCAGCCTTTTACTATTGCTTTTGGAAACACTTCCTTAAACGCATTGATTGCTGCCATTTCAAAGTCAAACATAATAAATTGTGGGTTTAATTTTTTGCACATATTTTTTATGCACCTCAAAGCCTCTTTATAACTCGATTCAGATTTGTCCAATAAAAGAATATATACCAATGGCATTGATTGCACGTCGTTTACGATACCATGGATTGTATATAGCTGTGTAAATAATTCTGGTACGGTTGCAAATGTGCCATCATAAAACTACATTTTGCATGACCGTAGAGTTTGTAAATTATCCGTTGTTGTAAAGATGAAAAATTTTTTATCAACATATTGTTCGTTCACTAAAAAAACATAAATAATAAAAAATACAATACAATAAATAATATTTAATAAAAAACAAAAAAAAATACATTATATAAATATACCTTCATGATTTAACAAAAAGTTGTCACCACGAAATGTTTTGCAATACTCTGGTGGAATGATTAAGTCTGCCAATGTAGATGGGTTGCTTGGATAATTTGCATTATTATTACGAGCCCGTTGAATTGTTCGATATAACGATGAATCTTTTGGTAAACGTACGGCTATCGTCTTGTTTAATTTGCAGGTTATGCTTGATATAATTTGACTGGGTTTGTCGTCAGAATTTAATGCTCTTTTTTTGGCTTTGTTTTTAATGTATGTGATTTTAATATTTTCTAGATCTGCTTCGTGGTTGTGAGGTTTTTGACTATCGATGTCGATAATCTTGCCTACGTTCATATATAAACAGTTATTAAACCATATTAAATATGTAAAAAAAAACACACACAAAAAAAACAAAAAAAAACCTGTTCGTTTGTCTGATGAGGTTTTGCATGTAGATGGACATTTCGTTTTAGTATAACGAACGCATCGCCAAGTTATGTGTTCTGAATATACACGTTTTACTGTAAATTTATAACCCTCGTGGACCAACAGTTTGCCACCTTTTTGACTCGTAAGAAATGTTAACATGATGTAAAATATCAAGATTTTTTTAACAATAAATAATTAACAACAAACATAAATTATACACATATTATATACAAATAAATTAAATAGCTGATTAATGTTTATATAAATTCAGCAATTTTCATACATCATTGCACATAACTTTGTGAAGAGAAACTAAAGATAGGCGAACAGAGATAACGGTGGTGTTGATATTAAAATCAAATATTACTTAATTACATCAAAAGATGTCAGTATATACCTGTTTTATGATACGATCCAAGGAATAGAAGTATAAATAAATAATACACGGAAAAAAGGGGTTATTTAGTCGGTGGTTAATTTGTCTATGAGGTTATTTTGTCCGGGGTTATTTTGTCGGGGATTCGTTTTAAGAGATATGTACGATGGAAAAAAAATATAGAATATGTGTTGAGAGTTTACCTGACGACGTGAAACGTAGGTACATTACTTGTACTTTTAATACAGATGGTGCACCAGTATTCAAAAGCTCAACGCTTTCTGTTTGACTTATTTATATTATAATAAATGAATTACCTAAAGATGTGAGACAAAAATCTGTTATATTGTGCGGTTTGTGGTTCGGTAAATCAAAACCAAATATGAAGGCCTTTTTAACTCCATTCGTTAATGAATTCAATGAACTTTCGAATATAGGTGTGCTATGTGATATTGAAGAAATAGAAACACTGATTGCTCCATATTTACTTTGTTGTTGCGTGGATGCCATTGCTCGTGCACCTATGCAATGCATTCATCAATTTAACGGTAAATTTGGATGCAATTGGTGTTTGCATCCCGGAAAATGTTACCCTGGTAAAACAGTTATAAAGTATCCAATTTACAATAGAACACCACACAGTAAAACACATAAAAGTTCTTTCAAACATGCACAAGAATATGTTAGAAAAAAAGATGAGATGATGCAACGAAATCTCAGTGTACAAAAATTACATGTGAAAGGATTTATCGGTGAATCCCCTTTATGTAAGTCTTATTTTTTTGATAAATTTTTTGGTAAACGGATTTGTGCCCGACTTTAAGCACAATATTTTACTAGGCATAGCTAGACAATTTGCCAGATACTGGTTTGATAGTCCTAATAATGTTCGTTTCAGTTTTAAAGCTAAAATTGATGATATAGATAGCTGCTTATTAAATATCAGACCTTATTCTTCTGTTGATCGTGTCTCCCTCGATCAATTAAGGATCGAAAATACTGGAAAGCTAAAAAGTGGCTTAATTGGATCCTTTATTAAAGTTTACCTATTCTAAAGCATTGTCAGAATCATCTTCAAATGAAATATACTGAGCACTGGCTATTGTTCGTAGACGGTTTGTATATACTTTTACAAAAAAAACTATTTTATAATGAGCTAAACAGAGCCAATCAATTATTTGATGTGTTTATTCGTAATACTGCGAAAATATACTAGATGCTATGACTTTTAACATACACCAACTGAATCATTTGCTTGAGAGTGTTCACCACTGGGGACCTTTATTTGCCCATAATAGATTCCCATTCGAAAATGCAAATGGTGCATTACTGAAAACCATACATTCAGATCGGGAAGTAAAAAAACAGATTTGTAGATCTATCGGATTCCAAAACTGCTTAAATTATTTATTATTTCATTTGGATAATGATGATGAAAATTTTTCACATGAGTATAACCTTGATTTTTCTAAACGAAAAAAATCTTACCGAATTGGAGAACATTTCTATATTGGAAATTCGAAAATGTTAGACCGTAATCAACTTAATCACAATTGATTTATCAGCTGATTGTGTTACTTTTAAAAAAAACATAAAGAATAACCGTATTTATTCAAATAAAAGGACGAATAAATACCTATGTTTTATTGGAATCTGAAGATTACTTACAAATAGAACATATTATCATAGACAAATCAAATAATAACGAATTTATTGCAGGTCATATATTAAGAACGCAAAGCACTTTTGATAATTTATATCCAAATTTTAAAACTTTTACTTCGATCAGTGATAATATTATCATAGTTCCCACAGAAAACACAGCACTGCCATGCATTTTTATAGAAGAAATGTTTGATACGTCATACATTATTGCTATGACAGCAGCGATATATTATTAATTTTTATCAAAGTATTTTTGACATGTTTTAAAAAATATCAATACCTTTTATCAAATGATTATATCAAAAACGCCTCAACTCAGATTTAACGTACTATAACACCCTAACTCAATATCAACAAAAATTACCCTAACATAAAATAAATTTTCAAATTTAAAATGATTGATAACTAAATTTGTATGAATCTATTTTGAATCTTTATGTTACAAATAATATTTACATTTATGTACCGTTTTAAATTTTTTTAATTATTATGACAAAGATTTTAAGAAGGTAAATGGCCCATTTAATAATTATGCATGTCTCTATGCTGCCTAGAATTGATGTTTTTAAAACCACATTATTTACTAGGCGTACATCAGTTTACAACGAAAGTTTTGTACCAGTTGGATCCAATAGATTAAATCACATATTTGCAGTATTGTGGCATGAAGGTATATCTGGAAGATGTAAAGAAGATTTAATTGATGCTTTTCATGCTTTCATTAGTCACTTAAGAAAATTATTATTTGGCTAGATAATTGTTCAGCTTAGAACACAAACTGGAGTTTTATAAATTATCTTGTCTATATTGTCAACTCAAAAGATGTCGCAATTGATAGAATAGAAATTAATTATTTTGAAATCGGTCATACGTTTATGAGTGTGGATAGTTTCCACCATCAAGTGGAAAAGTCTTTAAAAAAGTAAAGAAGTGTTATGATTTTTCTGATTTCGTCAATGCTGTGCAAAATGCTAATTCTAAAACAATCGTAAAATCTATGGACTACACAGATTTTCATTTTTGGCAAGATAATCATTCGGTTCAGAAGACAAACAAAGGTATACTGAATGATCTTAAACCTATATTAGCAAATATGGTACCAATTATTGCATCTGGAGGAGAAATGAAACTTTAATATAAAACATTTTTTGAAGGATCTTCTTACAAATTGAACTTTTTGACTAAAAAAGGATTACAGAATATTTCTAATTAACCTGAAAAAGAGAAAGGATATTGTGGTATTGATCCAGAAGTAAAGAAAGTCATGCTTAAGAATTTGTTACCATTACTGCAAAACAACCGACACAATTTTTGAAAAAATTTGCCAGAGAGCTTTTTCAAAATATTTTGTAATACTATTAAATTTGTTGCTAAACATTAAGTTAAAACAAACTACATAGAGGCCGTACTTCTTCCATTGATAGTCCCAAAAAATTTTCTCGCTTTAAATTATTTTAAAAACTGTCATATTAGTAAGTACTAATTAAGATAATTTTTTCAATTATTAAGTATTAAATACAATTTAATAAGTCACAAAATTTCGTATTTTTCAATCGTATTAGTAAACACGATACTAATAATTTATTGGGGTATTTAGTACGAATATTATTAAGTTGAACAAAGAATTAAGTCTAAGAAAAGACAGTATTTTGCAGATTTTTGAAAAAGGAATAAAATGTCCGAAACGTAAAAAACAGTTTTACAATTTTATTTTGACTACAAATAATTCACAACATTAAATGAAGAGGAATATTGTAAACTTATAATTGTCTATTTTAGCTTTGGTTCTAGAATCTATTTTGGAGAAGGGTTTTTTTTCATTGTTAAGATTTAATTTTTAGCCAATTATTTAATTCATATTATTCTGTTCACGAATGTACATATGTGTACAGTTTATGTCTGTACATTTGTGAATATTATACCACCAAATCGGTACAAGCTGTACATTATATTGTGTGTATATTTCTGACCAGTTTTTGTGTTCAGATTTATGGATAGATTTCTTATCTAAATATGGCCAATTTTAATCTTTTAACTGCAAAAGATAAAGACAAAATAATCATTTTTCTACCATGAAAAACCCAAAAACTTCATGGAATTTTTTCCTAAACAAATCTACATTCATAACCAATGCATTCTAAAATATTTTAATAATGTCATTGATATTTTGATAAATAATTTAATTACTAAAAACAAATTTGAACAAATTTATTATCTCTAATAACAAAAATTATACATATTTACAAATCTGGCACAGCCAATTTGTTTATTTTTTTCTTATCAAAATGCAAAGATTTTAAGACTTTTGTGACAATCCCCGTCGCTATAGTTTTTTTATTCAGTTCCCTAATTGTAAACTGTTGTCCTTTTATGATAGGCATTTGAAATAATGTCGTTAATCTAACAGTCGTATGTTCTCCTGGCATTAACATAACGTTGTTCTCATTTAATAATAAATCCAACCTCGTAGAAATATTGAAAGTATCACTATACATTTGTCCACAGTAACCATTTTTCTAAAATTGAAATAGTTTTTTATAACTTCAGTTTTTATAATATTTATTTTAAAATAATTTAAATTCGCAATAAAAAATTGTAATTCTAAATTACATTTAATGTAATCAGCTTTTTAATACTAGAACGGCCGGATTTTTCAACTTCCCAAAACAGCTAAAGGTAGTCATTTTGACAGCCCATAAAAACCATCTTATATTTTGTTAACTACTTGCATAAATTTTCCATCCAAGGAATCAAGTTTTAAGTAGGTTTCATTAATTTTTATCCAGTGCAATTAAATGAAAAAATAGTTTCTTTTTTTATTTATATATTTTCACCATCTTAATGAATTTAAATATAAAACAAAATTAATGTATCTTACTTTTTTATTTTAAGAGATTTTAGTTCATGTAAGATAAACATAAGTTTTATTACATATTTACACAAAATTCTTAAACTTGAATTTGACAGCTAAAATTTTTTGGGTTGTGGCACGTTTGAAATTGAATGCCCCATTATTCATTGCAATTTCGATGAAAGTATTAATTATAAAATTATTTATGTACAATTCGACTTCTAATTATTTACAACTTATTTCTTTAGAATTTATTAATATTATACATATTTTTATTGACAGCAGTCAAAATGACTCTTCATGGCCGTTCTAGTGTTAAATCAAAATGTTTTATACTTTAAAAAAAATCGTTATTCAAAAAAATATACATAATTTATAATAAAAATCGATACCTGAATGGGCTTATCTCTCCCTCCTTCAAAACCAGATAAAAGATATATCTCAGCCTCAAAATGATTACTCAATTTCAGAGTATTATTCTGACACAAAATCATCCCTCTTTTAATTCTATCTAATTTAACATTTCTAATCAAAACTCCAACATTTTCACCTGCCTTTGCTATTGGAACACTTTTTCTAAATATCTGAAATAAGCAAACTAAAAAATATAAATTTAATTACAAAATTATTTAAATACCCAGACAATACAATACATACTTGTATATCTGACACAGTTGTTTTAAGTGTTTCATCATACCCTATGAGATTCGATTCAGCATTTTTCTTAATTGTCCCTTGTTTGATTGTACCAACAACCACAGTTCCACGTCCTACTACACTCATGGCATTATCAATAGGCAAAATAAATGGAGCTTCGAAATTACGTTCAGGTGTTGGTAAATAATCATCTATACTATCTAACAATTTTTTAATTGATGGTACACCGTACTTTGAAGTGTCATTGTTCAACGCTAAAAGAGCTGAGCCACATATCACCGGAGTTTTTTCATATTCAAAACCGTACTTGTCCAGTAATTCTCGAGTTTCCAAGTCAATTAACTCCAAAGTTTCATCGTCTGATAAATCTGCCTAAAATATAAAACAAATATAATTTAATTATATTTTAAATAAAAAAAAATGTTAAAGTTAAATGTAAAAATGAAAAATAATGTACAGATCAAAATAACATACCTTGTTGATAAACACAACAACATGTTTGACACCGACTTGTTTAGCAAGCAATAAATGCTCTTTTGTCTGGGTCATTGGTCCATCATCAGCAGCAACCACCAAAATAGCTCCATCCATTTGTGAAGCACCGCTGATCATATTTTTGATATAGTCCATGTGACCAGGACAGTCCGTGTGGGCATACCTTCTTCTTTTTGTAGCATAACTAATATGGGCAACATTTATGGTAATACCTCTGGCTCTTTCTTCAGGTGCTTTGTCAATGTCTTGGTACTTCATATACTTACAACTACTATTTTCTTCAGACAAATATTTTGTTATAGCAGCGGTTAAGGTAGTTTTTCCATGGTCAACATGTCCAATTGTGCCTATGTTGCATACTAATTCCGACGAACTTGTACAATAATTTTTTATATTAAAATTTTTATTGTAGTTACTATTCAGACATCTATTTAATATTATTTGACAGTATGTTCTAATTGTTGAACAAAATATTGGTTTCAATTTTAAACTATGAATTTTGAACACTTTCATTGTTTAACTTGTTTCAATTTCATGAACACTGATTATTAGAATGGAAATATTATTAATTTTGTTGTGTTTTTGATTGTGTTGTATATTTTGTAAATCACTGTTTATTTACCGCTTGTTGGTTTTAATTACCGGAAGAAAACTTTTGTATGTTGTTTTCTGCAGAATTATCACATGTGATCGTATAAAGTAAATGGGCTCGGCGTGTCACAATTGAGCAACTTCATTTCGTTTGCCTGGCGGGAAAATCGAAGATGCAAATCTTGGCAAAAAATAATTTAAAAAACAAATGATTCGAAACAGATTTCTTTATGTTTATCAAAAATGGTTTTACTTTTTGTCTTGACATTATTATTTTTATATTATTATTGTAATATACCAGTAGTATTAACTTCTATAAAATATGATAAAATATTTTATTTTTAATAATTAATTTTATATTATTTTTGTCTCATTGATTTTCGATTAAAACCTCAAAATAAAAACACTTCTTTTCTTTTGCCTTCGGACACTTTATATACAAAATAGAAATAATTAGAATTAAGGCTTTTGGATTTTATATATTGTGTATTATATAATTCTTTATTTGATCTTTAATTTAGATTTAAATTTAATTAAAATAGTTTATTTACTATCCAACAATGGAGCAAACGATCTGATTAGTGCTGCCACAAACCACAAAAAAAATCACTATTCTGATTAGTGCTGCCACATAGCGACAATTATAGGAAAATGATTCTTTGTTAACATATGATCACATATAATCTTGAAAGTTGAAGGAGGTGAAAATAAATGACAAGCATGAAGACTAGAGTACTCTTAGTCTAATAGTCTTCATGATGACAAGTTTCGAAATAGCTTCACCAATTTTGAAAGTATAAAATCATCAAGCGTGCAAATAAATAAAATAATAAGCAGGTATGTATCAATATTTTTTATTATAAACATTCAAAAGGTTGTTTCAATTATGATATCATTGTTATTGTTGTTTTTGTTTTTAATGGCTATACAAGTTACCATAAATAGAAATCGAAAAAAGTAAGTTATAGTGTGATCCTATTTCTGTATATAAGTTCGTTTGACTTTTACACTATTTTTTGTAATTTTTATTTTTTCTCTCTATTTAAAGACGTATTTAGTGTTTTTTTCGACGCGTTTACGCCAGCCCACTGACACGCAGTATTTTACGATGTTTCTTAAATTCCGAAAATCCGCTAGAGGTGCTAGTAGGCCGATCGGTCACGTGATTATCGAGCATCTGCTTCAATCATGTAATTATTGAAACGACTAAACAAAACATAATCTGAATAAATTTGGAGTAATAACAACGTAATATGATTACAGTGAATAGTTTTAAATTTTAATTAACTTGTTAATTGAGTTGATACATATAAATTTTCAGTTAGACAAGAATAAAAAGCATCACGTGATCGGTCGGCATACTACTAGCGCTATTGTACATTGTTTAAAGGTTTTGTTAATAAATAATTCAGTCCTAACTTTTTATGTTAATATAACATTATATGTAACTTTAATTTGAACATTTTTATTATGATGTTTAAGAAAATAAGTAGAATAAATTTAGAGTTTGCTTTTTACTATAGGATTTTTCAAAGCTATAACGATTACAAGCAAATTAAAGATATACGTAACATTTTTCAAATTTCTTATGTAAAACTTTTTTTGAACTTGTGACAGATAGCACTATTGTCAAATAAATAAAAATGGATTTTTTAAATTTTGTTAGAAACAATGTACAATAAATGAAAAAATATTGATATGAAAAATATTTTTATATATTTTATTTTTTTAATAAAATCTGGTCGATCCAATATTTTAAATGATTTTGCAGCTTCAAATTTTGAAATTTGAAACTCTTAAAAGAACTATATTTGGCAGGATAGTATCGACACGTTGACAGCTGGCAATGCCGTGAAGTTGACACTGACACGCCAAAGTTTACGCGAACGAGTTTGCGTTCTTTATCTGATCGCCTCGAAAAAAAACACTAAATGCGCCTTTAAACTCTTGCCGACAAAGTTCTAACGAACTTTTTGATTTTGTTTCAAAACATTGTATATTGAATGGAAAAAAAAACAATTATTGCAAATTAAATAATTATGTAAGTATGTATAAACTTGTTTGAAAATAATGAAAGTATATCAAAACTAAAACTCCGATATCACAAAAAAGTTTGTAGCAGCAGTCAACTTAATCCTCAGTTCCACTGACTTTATTTTCCAAAGCAATTCTATAAAAAAAATTATGACAGCCCAATGGGATATCCTTTATCCCCTCTATTAGCGAACATTGTCTGAAAGATTTGGAAATAGAATGCCTAAAAAAACTGGGATTTAAACCCCAATATTACTTCTGTTATGTGGATGACACTTTGTGAATTATCCCTTTAAATAAGGTAAATTCAGTTTTGAACGTTTTCAAAATCACAGTAGAATCTAATTCATATATGAAACTGAAAAGGATCAATAGTTGAGTTTCTTGGATATCGTAGTAATCAGAAAAAATGCTGACAACATTATCACAAATTGGTACAAAAAAAGACTTATTCGGGAAGATATTTAAATTTTCTTTCAAACCACACAATGCAACACAAAGTTAGTGTCAAACAGCTGAGTGGACAAGGAAATTTTACTCTCGGATGCCAGATTTTACAAGAAAAATTCAAATATCATCACAAAAATGTTAATCATCATATTTTTATTTTTATATTTTATTGGAATATTTTTCGACAGAAAGTCTTTCGGAAGAAATTTTAGAGCATCGAAATAAAGATTTGAAAAAATTTAGAAGAGATAATGCAAGGAAGACAACAAGAAAGGATAACTTGGCAGATGTGTTTAATCGATTTCTTTTAAATTCTGACCCCCTCATGAGTCATCTCCGATCAAGCTCCAAAAGCAAAGCAAAAAAAATGTTGCCACAAGAAGTCAAAAAAATGCTCACAAATTATGAAGAATTTGAGTCTGAAGGCACCAATAGCGATGATGACGAATTTATATGAAGAATTTATTTGTATCAATCATTAGGAGAAAACAGACTATTTTTATGTTAAATACATAGAAACCTAAAAAATTGAGGAATTATCTTTATTTTACCAAAACAACTTAAGCTGTTAACTGTCAAAACCTTTTTTTGACATAAAATTTGGAATCAGCGACCCAAAAAACATAAGAGAAACCATTTTTTAATGACATTTTTCAATAAAATTTCTTTTAATACCTAATGCGCGCTTTTCGACCTCTTCTGGCCCACTGTGCGACGTAGGGAAAATTTGAATTTTTTCGATGATACTGATGACCCAGAAGAAGAACTGAAAGAAAACGATCCGAATGATTCAATAGAAAATGTGGATAATTTTACGCCATATCAAGCTTTAGATGTTTTTTTGAAAGAAGAAGCTATCAATATTTCAATCAATGTAAACAAACGAAAGTTAATCGTACGTCTTTTGAAATATGCTTTGGTTCACCGAATCTCAAAAATTGCTTTTATTGAACTAATGAACATTTTTAATTGTGTTTTTCAAGTGCGTCTGTTACCAAGTTCAAGTTACTTAATTGATAAACTATTTAATATTGATCAGGGTATAAATTATCATACTGCGTGCAATAAATGTAAAATTTATATCGGCACATTCGATAAAAGACAGCGCTATGTTAAATGTCTACAGTGTAACTTGAATATTAATGTAACCGAAGAAAAATGTGAAAATTTTTTTGTAACTATAGATCCAATTAATGATATCAAACAGTTAATGAAAAAGCATGCCTCATATTACACAAACGTCTTAAATCGTCAATATGAACAGGATGTTTTAAGAGGTAAACAGACAAAATAACCCCTCGACAAAATAACCCCGACAAAATAACCCCGACAAAATAACACACGACAAAATAACCCCGACAAAATATCCCCGACAAAATAACCCTCGACAAAATAACTTCCGACAAAATAATGTTGGAGAAAATAAAGTAGCACAAAATAACCTCCAAAAATATAATTTTATTGAACATCAAAATCAATGAAATAATAAATATACATTTATAAATTATTAGCAATATTGCGTAAATATTTGACGACTGATTTTCGTTTGTACTTTTGTACAACAGATAATAAATTCGAAGAATTGGATGTTTTAGAAGGTGGTTCGTAACCGCTGTCTAACTTTGCAATCAAAACTTCAACTCTACTTTGCTCTTCTTTCAATATTGTTAAAAATCTGTACAAATTAGCGTGATGTCTAGCAACCAAAGTGGCGAAGCGGTTGTGCCAACCTTCGCACGTGTTGTTCGTTTTTGGCAATTCATCTAACAGGGTACTATAATGATTCCATAAATCGACTGAATAAAGTGGTTCTTTTATGGTCAAATTACGGCGTTCTTTTCCAACCCAAGTCTTTTCCAAGTAATTTATAAATTTCCGCAAAGTTGTGGCATTATCAATGAAATATTTTGATTGAAGTAAAGTTGTAAACGCGTAAGGTACATCATCAGGGGGTACGAAAGTTAAAGCATATACTAATTTAATGTTAAATCGAAAATCAACGTCTGTATTGTATTGTTTAGATAAGCATAAATGTTGTAATTGGCGATACATACTCTGGGTTAAATGGAAAT
>JABFPM010004760.1:0-12170 GCA_022817325.1 Idris sp. 1 HC-2018 | reverse complement strand
GTCTCTATAAAGTGTTGGCACTAATTCCAAAAAGTTACAATCTACAGCGGTGTGCTCGGAAACCAACATATTAAAAGTTTGTGCATAATTGATGATGACTTTTAAATAAGGACGAATCATGTTGATCACTGCGTCAGCGTTGTACAGACTCTCACGTGACACTGGGCTCAACAGATTTGTGAATTTTGACAATGACGGTGGCGGTGTCAGCTGCTCGTAATTACTCAGTCGGTGAAACATCCTTTGCATTGGATCAACAGCTTCCATTGTCAGCGACAGTGGGGAAGAATTTGATCTCCCCAATTGACTATTGAAGTCACGAGAACAAGCGTGCTGCCATTCTTCAATGGACTTTTGCTGACTACGTTGCACTGACCAGTAATCAATGTACTCGAACCACGGATTCTAAAATAAATCATTTTCTTTAATTAGTCAAATTTTATTAATTTTATTTAAGTAATCCTATAGTCGTAAGCTTTATTAGATAGACCAAAATTATTTAGAGATTCTTAATCTTTGAATTTTTTCTTTTGATGTACAATTTTTTTTCAAGGTTAATAATCATTTTAGCAAATTATTTCGATTTGAAAATGTATAAAAAAACATGGGGAATCTCATGTTTCTTAATTTTCACAATACTTTTGTGTAGTATAGAAAATAATTAGATGAAATTTCAATTTTATTTAATGCATTAACGATAATTTTATTGAGTTATTTATAATTATAAAATCATTTTCAACTAAAAAATTGATTATGATAAATTGACAGATAACTCTTTTTTTAAGACACAAAACTTTTAAAAAATATCGCTATACTGCACTTTTCAAGTATCATTATTAAATTTTATTAGTTACTTGACAATTAATTAATCTTTGTGTGAAAATGAAAATATTACACTAAATTTGACAATTTTGTGTCACGTTTAAAAGTTGACATTCCGAACAAATGATCAAAACATCAAAAATCTCGCCACAGTTAATTGTTTATATAAAACAAAAATTTTAAATTTTACTGATGCATGAAAAAAATTGCACTTTTTAATCATGTTAACAACTTAAAATAGCAATTTTTTTATTTTAAATAAACTTATTGTTTCATTTGTCATTTTGACTAGCTTACGCCTACAAGAAAACCTCCACAAGTTTGAGAATTAAATATTTATGAACCTTGTCTCCTTGTATTATTAAAAATAACTTTTGCGACATGTACTGAGGAGGAAAAGCTGGCAGATATAAACCAGATTCTTGCAGCCGTGGTTCTTCAAGCCAAAGTGATAAGGTTTTATAAAACCTAAATAATTGTAAAAAGTAGTTAAAATAATGTTTATATTTGTAAATTTGAAATGCACTGTGTCTTACTTAGCGGTACTAAAATAAAAAACTCGTCTCTCGTCAGTAATTGGCTTCCCACTGTCAGTGTCACTTTCCCCTTTAACTTCAAAATACTCGGTTGTTTCATGCAATCGTTTTTTTATTTTTTTTAAGTAATTAAGGTTTATCATTCCCTCGAAAAATTTGTCTCCCACTCCTCCTTTGTCGACAATCCTGTAAAAAAGTACATTCAAATTGCAGTAAAATTTAATATTGAGACTTACAGGATCCGTTGGTGGTGCTATAAACAGTCAAGTACATGGCGAACTTTACAGGAATATTGAATACGTCTAAATTTTCTTTGACTCGTTTTTCATATTTATTGTCAGGTTTTATTTTAATAAATAAAACGCACTTAATACTTCAAGAAACAATTTTGTTAATACAAAAAATAATTTAATGTATTAAATAGTTAATTAAATAAATACACTCTTTAAATTTTCCCCATGCCACTCGTGTACCTAATAACTCAAAAACTATCCAATCAATCTTCTTGAAATTTTAACCATACATTCCAGAGACATGTCGGTATGGTCGAAACTTTTGAATCTTTTGATTCCATCAACAGTTACATTTTTATTTAAAAAAATAACTATCAAAAGACAGTCGAAATATGAGATTTTTGTTTGCACTGTGCGCCATTTTGTTAAATGTTAATGGAATCAAAAGATCATAGTTCCGACCATACCGACATGTCTCTGGAATGTGTGGTTAAATTTCAAGAAGATTGGTTGGATAGTTTTTGAGTTATCAGGTACACGAGTGACGTGGGGACAATTTAAAGATTATATTTATTTAATTAACAATTTAATACATTTTTTGTATTAAAAAAATTGTTTCTTGAAGTATTAAGTGCGTTTTATTTATTAAAATAAAACCTGACAATAAATGATGTTCTGTGACTAAGAACAAAATTCTTCAAAAAAGGTCTTTTTTTCGACGTTTACACTAGACTACACTCTTAAAGAAAGTGGTACTGGGAGCATGAAAAAGAAAACAACCAAGTGGAAGAAGTACAAATTAGGAAGGAAAGTGTGGTTCGAAAAGGAGTGTGTGATGCAGAAGAGAAAAGTAGAAAGATGTTACAGGATGTGGAGAGCAGGAAATAGAACAAAGGAAAAAATGATGAAGGAGAAGAAGAAAATGAGAGAGATGTGCAAAGAAAAGAGGAATGAAAAGCAAGTAGAAATGAGAAGCTTAACAAGTGAAATGGAAGTGTGGCAATTTCTAAACAAGAGAAGAAAGAAAAGAGAAAACGTAAGAAATATGATAAAGGGAGAAAGATGGAAATTACACTTTATGGAGCTGCTTGAAGGGAAAGAGGAGAAAAAAAGTAGAGAAAGAGAAGAGAAGAAGAAGAAAAAAGGGAAATTTCAAGCGAGGAACTGGAAAAGGTGATAAAAAGACTGAAGAAGAAAAAAAGCAAAGGGAGCAGTTGAAATACCAAACGAAGCGTGGATCTTCGGGGAAGGAGCGGTAAGAAAAAAGTTGCTGGAGTTGCTGAATAAAGTGTGGAAAGGGGAAGTGTGCCGGAGAACTGGAAAATGAGTGTAATAGTGTCACTATACAAAAAAGGGGACAGAGAAAATGCGGCAAACTATAGGGGCATATTCTTGCTGTCAACAGTATACAAGATATACGCAGAAATATTAAGGGAGCGGATGGAAGAAAAAGCAGAAAACAAAGGCATCATACCGGAAAACCAGACGGAATTCAGTAGGAAGAGGTTCGCGGTGGAGAACATTTACACGTTAAACCCTTTAGCACAAAGAGCAGTAAAAAGAAGGAGGGGAACTTTGTACTCAGTGTTTGTGGATCAGAGGGCTGCGTTTGACACAGGCAATAGAGAAAAACTCTGGAGGGCGCTAGAAAAACAGAGCATAAGTAGAAGGCTGATAGAAAGAGTGAAAGAAATTTATGAAGAAACCAAAGTGAAGATAAGGTATAAAAATGAAGAAACAACAAGGGAGTTCTGGACGACGAAAGGAGTGAGGCAAGGGTGTGGTTTGAGTCCACTACTGTTTAATTTGTATTTGGCAGATCTGGAAGAAGTACTGAGAATGCGTTAAATATTTAGGGTTTACTTTCCAAAAAAACGAGGGATATGATGAACACATTAAAGATCTAGTTAAAAAAGGGAGAATAAGGGAATAAGGACTATGGAGTTCGAAGAGTAAATAGGAAAAGAGAAAGAGGGAAAACTAGTAAAAAATGCTGGAAAGAAAAACAACAAAAGAAAGAGAAGATGGGTATGAAAAGGAAAAAGAAAAATACTTTAATGATAAAGGGTGGAGTTTAGAGTTTGTGAGAGGAAGAAAAGAGGCAAGGAGAAATATAAAGGAATTAGTTAAGGAAGGCAAGTAGAAGAGAGTAAGATAGAAAACGCAAAATATTACAGTAGGTTTAAAGACATTAAAAAGGAACGAACCCCAAATTATTTGGTTAAAGAGAAAGTAGGGGAAAAAGCGAGTCGAAAAATTTATAGTGTAAGGTAATAAGACAAATTGAAAAGGAGAAAAGGAAACGAAAGGAAGAGTTAGAGATAAAAATTCAGAATAAGGTATCATTGTAATCATGGCTGTAAAAAAAGACTGCGTAGATGGTAAAATGTAAAAATGTAAAATAGACATATAGTAATTTGTATTTAGGTAAGATTAGGTAAGGACAAATTGTAATAGATTTTGAAGAATGAGTGATGTATGACAGCAAGTTAGTTCATCTCTGGGTTTTGTAATACAAACTGAAATTAATAAATATATATATATTAGGATAGTCCTTAAAAAAATTTTTTTGTAAGGTCATTTATGTTTCTTATGATGAAAAACTAAAAGAAAATTGTTGTTCAGATTTTATTGATTTAATGATTTATCGTGCCTCTAGATTTTTTTTCTTCTTAAATCTTTACATAATTGTTTGTTTTGTAATAAATTATGAAAATTAAATTCTTTAAAATTAATTTTCATTATCTTCTGTAAAATAGATGAAAAGTGCTGATTTTAAAATCAGCAGACATAAATTTAACAAAAATTTAGTAATTTACTATTTATTTTGCTTAGAAATATAAACATATTTGAAAAAAATTAAATGATTATTTATCAACAATTTGATTCAATTACATGGAAAATGTCTAAATAACGCAAAAATTTAAATTAGTATATTATGAATCATGGAGGTTGAAAATAGTATATTACTTAACTAGTGGGAGAAGTAGAAGGCTTTTTACAAGTGAGAAAGATGGCAACACGAGCAAAGCGAGTGGTGCCATTCTCACGAGAGAGAAAGCCTCTACTTCTCCCACCAGTCAAGTACGATATTTTACCTTACGTGAGTTGGAGAAGTAATTACTTTTCCGTCTAGTAAGGTAAAATGTTTTACTCCCAAGGCGCATACGATATATTTTATGTCACGAGAGCTGATATCGCGTTGTTTTATTATACTGGTTTACGGGAGTTTAACAATATCAGCCTCAAGCGAGAGAGTAAAACAGCTCGATTTCGACTAGAGTAACATAAAAAAGTTTGTTCTCTAAATAAAAAAAAATCCTCAAAAGAAAAATGTTTACATAAAGACTACCCTAAGTAAGATGCAAAATACTTTATTAAAATAATTATTTTATTGATAATGATTTACCGTGCCTCTAGATTATTATTTTTTTAATTAGTACAATGTTTATATTTCTAAGAAAAAGTACATATTAAATGTTCCATTCACTTTCCAAAATGTTTTATTTTAAGTTCAGGCCAATGAAATTTTATAAAAATAATTCATACAATTATCATTTGAGCTAAAACTTTTACAAAATATTCGAAAAAATTGTTGTTTTCAAAATAAATAGTAAATGGCTAAATTTTTGTTAAATTTATGTCTGCTGATTTTAAAATCAGCATTTTTCATCTATTTTACAGAAGACAATGAAAATTAATTCTGAAGAATTTATTTTTTATAATTTATTACAAAACAAACAATTATGTAAAGATTTAAGAAGAAAAAAAATCTAGAGGCACGATAAATCATTATCAATAAAATCTGAACAACAATTTTCTTTCAGTTTTTCATCATAAGAAACACAAAAATGATCTTACAACAACATTTTTTTAAGGACCAATATTATACATTTAATGATGAAATTGCCTTAAATTGGGAACTAATAATAAAATTATTCTATTGTACTTTTAACGTTTCGAAATTTTATATTTCCTCTTCAGAAGAACACCCTGTATATATATATATATATATATGTTTTTTTTTATGACAAATTTTTTAATTTTTCACGTTTTTAATGATTAGTGGCATTGATTTGTGTTATATTTATCATGTAAGTCAATTTATGTTATAATTCCTGAAATAATAATAAACTTTTAATTGAATAAAATACCTTTTTGTTTACAAAAGTTGAGATTCAAAAATCTTTAAATTATTATTTCTGGACAAATTTATGAAAATTGAGTAAAATCAAGAATAACTTTATTTACTTTCACGCGTTTTAACTAAATAAGAATTTCTAATACTTATTATAAAACAAAATAATTTTGACAGCAAGATCATTCCTCTTATTGACCGCCATGTTTTGTAGTTCACGATAATCTGCTAGAGTTCGCATGCTATTCTGTAAGTCTCAATTGAAAGAAGTTAATTTATTTAATGAAAATATACCCATTAATTGAAGGAACTCTGGCTAGGAAGAGTGCAAAAAAGTTTTGCCACAAAAGAGCTAACAGAGGGTGATCCATTGGAGTGTCTAGGGCTTGCTGGGACCAACGGTATATTGCTAAACTGTTGATATTTTGCGGTTGTATTTTTACTGTCGTACATGCTTTCTGTAATAAAAAAGTAAAGTTGAAATTGTTGTAATATTACAAAAAAGAAAATTCTCTCAATAACTATTTTAAATTCGAATTACTTTTAAGGCTGCATCTAGCGAAGTTTTGTTTTGATTACATAATTCTTTGAGTAGTTCTTTCCAAAGACCAGTTTTTATTTCTCGTTCTTGCTGTTCGGTATATAAAATTTGATAGGCTATCCAAACAGTTTGTACGGGTCCTCCTAATAAACTTGGTGATTGTGTAGAACCAGTGGCCCAACTCAAAAATGATCCGAAAGATCCAGAATTACGACCGGTACCCAAGTTCTGTTAAAAAATTTAGTCGTCGATTATCGTTTACAAAACTTCATAAATTTTTGTAAAAAAATATTTTTTTTAAACAAGTTTATATTCTAAAAATTAACAAGTTATATTTAAATTAGATAAATAAAGACAATTTCGTCGTACCTCATTATTTCCATGAATTGTAAGCTAATTTAAATCATCAAAAGTTGTTAAAATTGTAATATTTAATTATTAAAATTCTACGGACATTTCTTAAATTTTACTAATGTTTCTTAGTATATTCAAAATTGAAAACTTACGGAGAATAATTCTTGAAAATTTTTTTCAGCTGTTGCTCTCGCGTCTGGATAGAAAAATGAAGTTCTAATAACTGTATCCATTAAATACATTACACTTTGTTGCCTATTCCAATCCGGTACTATCACTAAAATATTAAGCCACATTTTTACGAATGGCTCTGGTGACATTAGACAATATCTGCAAAAAAAAGCAATTAATATTAAATTAATGAAATAAATAAAAATATATGTTAATCCTTTTAAACGAACCTTTTAAAATTTTGTAAATGAGATTCGATCATATTTGCAAAGAGTCTTAATATGACACCTGGAAAATCCGGGGCAATAAGATTCTTTGCTATTTTCATATAAGTCCGATCAGCTGTGATTAACGTAGATATAATATTCATAAACTTTGCATTTTTGATAAGAGAATCCTCGCAGTCTAGGAACAAAGGCACAATGTTGTGTAACGCGATAAGGACTTGTTCATATTTATAATAGCTGTGTAATATTTGCAACTGCTCAAAACCCTTCGAACAAATCAGTGGCACCGAGTGGCCCCAAAGAGTCATGCGAATAGCAATGTAACAAGCTATTGGCTGCTTTTCACGAAGACCAGCCATCAATGGTTCTAAAGACGAATTTGAATCCAAATCAGGAATTTGGGAGAATGCTTCTCGTGGATTGCGTACAGCATATTGACAGACTGCATCTGATTGGTCGAGCAGATGGAGACATAATTTTAATACCATATCCCAGGCCCACAAATTAAATACATGCTCATTAGTTTGTGGACGCACAATTGCAGAAACCTGTTGAAACATTATTCAATTAATATATTTTATTATTTAAAACGTACAATAGTAATTATAATTTCTGTATATTACCTGTTTGACACCTTCTACTAAAAATGATGCAGCTTGTGCAGACGTGTCTGGTATGTATTTTGTAGTTAATTCAACAATTAATAAAGCAACTCTTTGATGTATATGAAGGGGAAGATACAGCTCACCATTACTGAAAAATTCAAAGTCAAAAATATATAATTCATAAAAATAGTTATAGTTCAATTTTTAATTTTCAATTAAATATTTTGTTCTATTATATAGGATATAGTAATTTGTTTTACCTGTCAGTTCCCCAATTAAGATAATTCAATATTAATCGAGCCAAATGATTTTCAGTAGAATTTAATGGACGATGATGTAACCAAAATGAAAGTGTATTTAAATCTTCATCTTGAGGAATCCATTTTTGAATTTTCAATTCGGTGAAAAGATATAAACTCAACTATAAAAAATTAATTTATTAATTTAATTGATTATAAAACTTTATGGTTATAACTACTATAATAGTATTAGATAGAATCTACTACTTTTACCTTGCCAACTGATACAAAATTTTCTTTTAACTTCTGCAAAATATTCGACAAAAGAGATGGATATTTACTAGTCAAATTTGATAATAAAGAACGAGCATCTTTGGAACATGATTCTTGGGTTTTTTCACTCAAAAAGCCAATCTGAAAGTTTACAAATTGGTTTTATAAGAAAATGTAATTAAAATAATTAAGTTTCTCAATTAAGTTTTACCTGAAAGAGATCTATAGTTGTGGCTTTAATAAAAGCATAATCTTCTTCGGGTCTTGCCAGGGCCATATTTGCAAAAGTCGTAAGTAAAAAATAAGACTCGTCACCTGGTAAACTGCTTAACTTTTCCTCAAACAGCTTACGCAATTTCGAGGAATTTAATTCATTTTCCCATTCTGTAAAGTATAAAAATTCTTACAAAAAAGATTAGTATTTAAAATAACATTTATATTTTACACAAAAATTATTTTTAATATTTTTCAAGGCAAGATATAATGTAATAAAGAAATAGATTCTATAAAAATATACCTTCGATTGACATATCAAGATTTGGCATATCTATTGATGTATTTTCAGTGTGTAAAATGTAAAATATTTGCCAAAGGACATTGACAGATACAATATGATATGGGATTGCAGCAAGATATTGCCAAGCACCTAATCGCCGTGACGAAAAAATGCACAGTGTTGCTCGCAAAAAAAAACAGTTGTACTCGACTTGCAGTCTTGTCAGCATGGCCGGATCGGAAACCTATAATAACATTTTCATAAATTGTTTGTTTCTTATTTCAATAATAATAAACAAAATTAAAACCCACCTTATTTTTATCGAAAACTTCCCACAATTCACTGGCATATTGCACAACATCCCTTATCAACGAACTAAGTCTCTTTGCAAGCTGCCTATATCTCGGTGAATCATAAGTTTTAAGTCCTCGTTTTAGCAAACGAACAATAACTGTTGAAAATGCGAACACCCTCAACATATGATTCTCTGTAATTAATTCTTTGTTTTGTTTAAACGTGTCCTTGTAATGTTCAATAAATAAAATTTGTTGAAACATTTTGTCAAGAGGAATTTGATGTAGCAACGCAATCAGATCGCTTTCAAAAAGATGTGTGCCTGCGTTTGCAATGTCCTCGTCTTCCTCACCGTCTTCGTCAAGCATCACCCAAACGGTATCCGCATTGCTTCCAGATTCTTGCCATGATATTTGTACCTATAATTAGAGAGATTTTCTTCATCAAAAATCATCTAAATTAAAAGAATATACATATAATTAATTTTTTTTGTTTTGTCTAATTAGTTAGATGTCCAGCGAAGAATCAAATTAAAATTCAATGTGTTTTTTAAATTAAATTTGTATTTTCCAGATCTTTTATTTAAATAATTTGCAAAATAATTAATGAAACAAAATAATTTTTTGTTATTGAAAAAATAAATCAAAATTGAATATTTTCAGTAATTTCTTCTTAATTTTTGTTCATAATATAGTTTATCCTAAATAGATTCATTTCATTAAAATACATTTTTTAACAAGAAACTATTTTAATAAAAGTTACTACAAATAAATTAAAAAAATGGTTCGAAAAACTTTTAACCGATTCCCGTTAAGTGACGAAAAACGATGTGTATTTGACAGTTCTCTGCTAGTGCGAGTGACCAATAGCAGCGCCTAAAAGTTTTCTATCTATAAATGTTAAGTAAGTTTCATGTTAAGTAATATATTTAACTCTTCAAATATGTAAAAATGATGTGGAAAAATCTGAATTATCAAAAATATAATTTTTTAACTAAAATTCAAGGCTTTTTCCAGTTTTTCTCAAGTTGTCTTAAAATTTCAGGCGTTTTGCAGGTTTTTACGGTTCGCTGGACACCGTGTCAGTTATTTTATGATTTTCTTGCCTGCTCCAAAAATTTATCCCTTCCCTTAACTGGCATCAAAATTACTGCAAGTGTGGCAATCATATGGTCAAGATAAGAATTACTGAACGGCGAAACAGTGTTGTGACTTTTCTGGCCAATTGGCATCTGGATGTACTCCCTGGCCCAGTCAGTGACCCCTCCAGGACACCTCAAAACGTGGTTCAGCAGAAACAAGTGATCTTGCCAAGTGGCAACCCTCAACAAAACAGCCACCAACTTGGACAGCCATTGTCTCGAGTCGGTCACAAATTTTGTATCTTTCAGGATCCTTCGTTGAAAGTTAAACAAAATAGTGATGCACGTCCTGAGTTCCACTAGTTGTGGCATCATGTGCGACGCCATTTGCATTTGTGCCAAACAAATCGGCGATGTCTGCAACAAGTTTGCAAAATCCTTACACGAGGTGCAAACTCTCTGAACGTACTGTTCGATCTGCAATCTGGCGGTTTCCGCCTCGTAACGGTACAGGGCCTGAGCATTGTGCAGGGACTCCTTGATGGCTGACAAATTTCGCGTGAGGGCCACCAGTGCCGGCTGGTTGAAGTGAGCGATCGAGTAATCGTGCGTCGCCTGCACGGGATTGCCGTCCTGGCACTCGCCTGACTCGGTGATGGACACCTTGTCCAGAGCCCAGAGTTGTTTCTGCGTTTCACGACAGCTTCGTTTCAGGGTTTCCAGCTCGTGGGAGTTGAAAATCAGGTGATTACGAACACGAAGGTAGTTCATGAGAAGTTCATGAAGACGGTGCTGCTGTCGAATCGTGTGGCTTCTCAGTTGAACTTCAACAAATTCGTTGATAAAGGATTCAACTTGGTTTAGTTCTTGATTGCTGTAGAGGGATGTGAGTTGGGTGTCTGTAAAAGGTTTGACTGACTTTTGCTGCTCCAAATTGATGACACTCTTTACGGCTTTGGTGATTACTTTTTCGGGGTTTTGCAGGTCCAAGGGAGCGGATGGTTCGACTTGAACAACAGTGGATACTGGGAGGGCTGAGATTAGGGACGTTTGTTCTTCGGTGATGCTTGTTGATTTGGTCAGTTGGATCTGAGAGACGGTCATTTGGATTTCTTCCAATTCCGGAGGAGCTGTACTTTCGGGCACAATTTGGGAGGGAGATTCTGTTAGGATTACGCTGTCCACTTCGTCGATTATCTTCTGAAATGTAAATTTTTGCTTGTGAGTATTTGTTTAGTAGACAATTTTCATTGGTTGTTTACCTTTTCCTCGTTATCTTCGAATACTTCACTGCAAGAATTCGCATTGTTCGTGATATTTTCATACACCTCGGTGTCTATCGCGGCTGAATGTAGCTCACTTTCCATGTTCTCAATTCCTTCTCCTCGAGGATAATTCGTTGGCGATTCCCCAAGAAGGCACTCAAATTCTGCTAAGGTTGGAGCGTCTGGAATTTGTCTTTCAAAAGATCGGGTTCGATCTTTCTTCTTTTTCTGTACAAAGAAATTTGATATTAATTTCCATTTATTTAAAAAAAATGTTAACTACAAATTATGAAGTTTTATTTTACAAAATTGGCAAATATTTTTGTATAACTACAATTTTTATTACTAACAATTTCCATTATAAGGATTTTTTGTTCTTTGAATAAGCGAAGATCTCAGTTAATTCTTTAATTTTGATAAAAGAAGGTATGAACTATTTTGTTGATATTTCTCATTATGTCCTTATAATTGTGGACATTCGTAGAAACTAAATTTAGTTATGAGTTTTATTACCCAAGTGATAAAAGGCATTAAAAATAGGAGATACAATTTTAGAGTTTGTGGTGTGTCATGATACTTCTTTAATTAAAAATTATGGTTCGAAGTTTTAATTTATTTCAAATACAATTTAAATGAAAAAATGTATTATAACGTTTTATCATACTAAGACAAACTAATTTTAATATTTAATTATTCGTATTCAAAATATTAATTAAAAATCCACATAAAATAATTGATTTTATTTTAATAATAATTGTTAATATTATTTATAATTTGTAACACATTTTTTAATATAAATCAAAACATTAGTTATTTAATTAGTATATTCAATAAAAATTCATCACCAGTCTATGATTATGGGCAATTCTTTAGAACCTTTAACTTTCAACTTTCC
>JABFPM010004758.1:0-12173 GCA_022817325.1 Idris sp. 1 HC-2018 | reverse complement strand
CTTTTCTATTAAAAAAAATGTCGAATGAATGTATAGACAAATTAGAATAGATTGTATTATCATTATTAGTAATGCTATTTATACATTAGTAATAAAAATATTTTGCAAAAAAATATATTTAATAAAAAATGTATTTATAAAATTGATATGTGAAAAATAAGTACATCACCATAGAATACCCTCCTCCTTCCCCCTCGTATTTTTCGTCACATTTTGAGAAAACCTCTCTCCCATCCTAAAATTATGCGTAATTTCTGAACAACCCCTACATCAAAATAAGTATTTAATTTCTAGACAAATCTCAGAATCTTGAACGAATTTGAACTAATAACTTGAAATAAATTTTTCTAAAGAAACTCTTTAAAATTCGAATTTAAAATGTCATATAGTATTTGAGTTGAATACTTTTACTTTGTTAGAACTATTCTTAAAAATATTTCAAAATGTTCCTTTCTTATGATATTTATTGAATTATTTCTAAAAAAAAATATTAGAAATAAAAAGTCATTGGTTTTATTTGATATTATTATTGAGTAAAAATACACATGAGAAATGAGAAAACTGATCATTACTTGCATAAATTTAACCCTAAAACTGTTTAATTAAATAAAAAATAGCTGTCATAATGTATACTATTTATCAAGAGATGTTAAGCCAAAAATCAGTTTTTGTATATCACTAAAAAAGTTCTCATACCGTCAGCTCTGAAAACAAAAGCCTTTAAACCCACATTTATATGTACAGTTATGTTCACCATTGTATCTAATTTTTGGAGTGGAGTTAAAAGCTCTTAAATTCACATATATCCACTTAAGTACACACTAAAGTTTCATACGTACACTAAAGTCCATTTTTTTATATTCACATATGTCTACTTAAGTACACTTTTGTATTCACGTAAATACACAAATTGTGTATTTAGGTATTTCTACGTACTGCACACTACGTACACTTAGGTATACACGACATACACTTACGTATACACTACTTACACTCTTATATCCACTTATGTGCAATTACGTCCACTTACGTACACATTATATCCACATGGAGTCCAAACAGACAGTTCCAGTATATTTATCATAGACGTGATGGATTTGTAGATTTTATTTATTTCCTTTGAAAAACAAAAGCACGAGTTAAATAATAAATTTACAAAAATCAGCGACGTTAGATATTGACTAATAATTGAAAATCAAAAAAATGTTGATAACTTTTACATTAACACAAATTTTCATGCATTTCAATAGAACTTCGGTAAAAGTTCGAGAATAATAAAAAAAACGAATAAAACAAATGAAAGAAAATGTCATGGCGGTTATTAAATGCAGTTATTTGAAACACCCAGAAAGCAATAAAACTACGATAAAAAAGGTCGCTAACAAAAGCTTCGGGAGAGTTTCTGAACCTAAACTGACTTTGACGCAAAATTTTTGCGTGCCGCGCATACGACACGATGCTGAATTTGAAAAGAATAAAACATTGTACCGATCAAAATTTTGTTTGAAAACACTGCTGTAACATAAATGTTGAATATCACACATGTGTCGGAATTATGAATAAAAAAACTTTTATTGAAATTTTAATGATTTATTATTTCATAAAAAATATACATAGGTCAAAAGAATCATAGGTCACAATCTTTTAGTTTTGATAATTTTGAGATTTTAAATTAGAAAAAAAACTTGTATCTCAAACGTTGTTTATTCAAAAAAACATTTAAAAAAATCCGATACAAATGGACTCAATAATATACATACACATATATTCGAATTCAAACAATGTAAGATTTTTCGCGCCAAACTTTACACCGAAAAAAAGAACTGTACTCCATAATACAGAAATACCTATGTTGAGAGATTTAAATTGTATTTACGTTAACATGTATACAAACATTAAAAACTATTATAAAAAAGTATTTTTACTTAAATTTACACACTCAGAACAAATCGCGTTGTTTAATTTAATTAAATTAACTGTATATTCATGGTTGAGGCATTTATAATTAATACAAGTGAAAATATAGTAATTACAACTAGAATATCAGTTAACGTGACTATATTCACGTTAACTATATTTTCTAGTCAGTTTTATGGTCAACTCAATTTATGTAGTAGAACTGACTGAAAAAATGATATTTATTACTCAAAACATTTGAAATCAAAACAGTTGAAAAACTTAGTAAAATTTTTCATTGATGTGCGTGGACGCCGTTTTGCTAATCACTCGAGTGCGACAGAGACAGACAATAAAATGGCGCGGCGATGGCACAGGATAGGGTTAAATAGAATAATATTTTTATTGTTCAATTTAACATCTATATATTTACGTATCGAATAAAAATTTCGCTTTTATAACCTTCAAATACAATAACTGTCACGTATGGTTAAGTTTACTACATTGCTGAGTTGACTTTACCCAGTTAGAGATAAGTTGACCTAAAAACCAACTAAAATTGTATAGTAAAAGTTACCAATTTTGTATCTGAGTACAACGAAAATTATATCAAATTTAAATTTTTTGTGAAATGTGAGTAATTCGAACGTTAAAATTTGTTTGAGATAAAACATTTTATATAATTTGTGTATATATATTTTTTATATTGCATTTATTATAATGTTTCAGTTTCAATAAGAAAACAATTATTTCGAAGTGTAAAAAACTTATTTCTAGAATGGGTCTAAACCGTGAACTGTTTACGAATTTCCGTTGGAAATAGAATTAGACAAAATAACTGAAAATTGTTTGCTTATGAAAATAATTTCTTTGTATACAATGGTATTGCATTTTTCCCTAAAAGCTTTCAGTGTCAAAAATAAATAGTGTTTTCACGCTATTCTTAAACTTTCTATTAATATTTCTTTCAACAAACTTTTTTACCGTTCGTTTCATACTAGAAAACGTTAACGATGTGTCGTACATTTTTGTATTTGGGTTATTGCAATCCAATGCCAGATCAAAGACGATCACGTCGCAAGCCACAGATTGGTAATCCTGATCCTATGTGAAAAAGTTCAAAGACACGTCTTCTTGTGTTCTGAGTTAACTGTTTACGTTGCAAAGGGACGCATTTTGCAGTGCGAGACAAACTAACCTTTTAGTTAGAAGAAAAGAGAAGGGAAACTTTTTCGAGGTCATACCTGAGCTTGTATACTAGTTTCGTCAAGAGCCATGATTTGATGATAAAATAGTTTTTTTTTTTTTTTTTTTTTTTTCGAAGTATCAAACTTAGTTAAAGTAAGGTGATTCAACTCTCTTTTTAAAGTCTATATATAAATAAATTGTAATCGGAGAATTTAAATTGAAAAAGTAGTTGGATTCATCAATAGTGAATTTCTTTCATGAACAAAATATTATAAATTAGAAAAAAAACTTTCTGTAACATGTACGCTGGGTTTCCCTTATTAGGAAAAAGTCAAAATTACCACGCTCCCCCGGAATTCATAGAGTTTTGTGAAAAGATGAGATTGTCCGATAGGCGATGAAAAGTGAATGAATTCACCCATGCCACCGACGGGATTTATTTTATGGGGACATGCAACTAAAATGGCTAAAATCGACAAATGTAATTCGATTTTGATGAAAGTCTTTTTTTTTTTTATTAACCTAGAATTATCTTTCTCGAGTCACAATTTTTTTCAAAATAAGAGTTAATAAATTACAGCATATTATTATGGCTTAAGAAATAAATAACACGCAGTTTCATCTAAAAAACACACTTAACATTGTTCTCATCATTTTCTGTTTGACAGATTGATAATTTTATTTTTCTGAGCATAACTAAGGCTGATGACTAAATAATAAAGTAAAAACAAAAAGGTAAATATATATATATATATAACCTTATTTTTAAACATTAAATATTGCTGTAATAATAATAATTTAAAGCATTATTTAAATCATATAAAAGTTACATTCTTTTAAGATTAATAAATAGACGGAAAACGTTTAAAACTTCTGCGGTTAAAAATTTTAACGTGCGAACAAAAACATTGTAGCTTCAGTACTGATCTTACCACTCGTGATACGCTCGCGCCACTAACCCATTGAATCGCGGTTTGTAAATGGTTAGACCTCACACAGATAACAAATCTGTCTTTTGTCTATGGAATCGGTTAAATAGGAATTAACATAGGTTTTATGTAATTTTCGGTTCAGATTAGAATAACTAACTTAAAAAACAATTTTATTGAGTGAAACATGATTCTTCATGTTTTTGAAATCGCTGAAGACGAAGAAAAGGTCAAAATTAGATTTTGACAGCTGCCAACCTTAATACTGGGATATTGAAAAAACATAATTTTTTTCCTTTTTTTCAAATATTACGAATTTTTATGTTGAAAAGTTAATTTTTAGGGAAACTCTTGGTGTTTTTTGAGTTACTGAAGATGAAGAAAATGTCAAAATGAATATTTACTTATTGGAATTGGAAGACTTTGAACTTTTTCAAAAAGTGAAATTTCACTTTTTCACATTTAGAAAGAACGATAAGTATTTTTATTATTATTATTTTTATTATTATTTATAAAATTCGTTTGAAAATATATTATCCATTTGAACTTAAAATGTAATGAATAAGCATTATAAGAAAAATACAAATGACCTCAAATATAAATAAAAGTAAATAAAAAGTAAGTGAATGCAAATAACAATATTTGCTACAACGTTATGAAAAATTCGTATCGATATGATTCCGAAAATTATGCCGTAGCACTGCGTGTAGAGTGTATATATAAATATATAAATATTCCATCAATATTCTCCTTTTATTCTCCGCAAGCTTTATTGAATAATATCGGATAAAATAAATTTGAAAGTACAAATATTGTATTAAAATCTGTACCATGTTATGCATGATTGGAAAATGACGTGGCGCTGCATTATCCAATGATACGACGACGTGATATACCCAAAAAGAGTTAAGTAAATGTGTGGATTAAGTCAATTCTAAATTTCGAGGAATAAAATGTACTTCTCTCAAGCTGCAAAAATGTCAGCTTACTTTCGTATATATATCAATTCTCTTCTACCGCCGAGATATTTACTATCATCAATATATTTTGTTTGTGTTTTTGAAAACAAACCCTTTACCACGCGGAAAAGATGAACAACTTTTCAATAGCAGTATCTTTTCAAACGGCATTCTTCAATTTCATGTTTCTTTAATAAATCGACGGAAGATTGATTTTTGACATGAGTTATTATATTCCGTTCGATATTCATTTTCAGAATATTTAATAGTCTGTCTCTAGTTTTTCGCTTCAAATTTATCGGGGACATATATTGCTTTTCGGCTCAACATAAATAATTAAAATAGTTCATCGAAAGCTTGAGTGAATTTTTATCTTATATCAAATAATTTATATTATAAAATTGAAGTCGAATGAAAAAAAAGTTTTTGAATTATTTATGTTCGAATTTTCTGAATTTCTCTTTTTCATTTTTGCCACCAGAGTATAACGTTGATACGTCAATTTTAATGGATCACATTCAACTTTTATTCTTCGTGTCTAAATTTTTCAGTTAAATGCTTTTAACGTTTAAAGGGATTAAGAGCATTGGTTAACGCGCCCGTGAAATACAAGAAAGCGAGCTTTAACGCTGAAACTTTTGGGTTATAGATTGAAAGCTCCTTAGTTGTACAGTGTATGTACACGAGCGTCGATTGTTTATATCGAAGGATTAAGCATGTGCTGAGTTCAAGAATTATCTTGTATTTTACTTTTCAATCGAACAAAATATCACAATTCAAAAAACATAGATTAGAGATAAACATAATTTTTTGTCATAAAAAAACTGCTTTTAGTTTTAAAACAAAGCTCAATGTTAAAAAAATATTTTATAATAGAAGTGACATAATCTTAAAAAAAAATCAAATATATAAGATTTTTAAAGCAGCTGCTAAAAATGTGGCGATGAAAGCTTTAAGCAGCTAGGCATATCTAGACAGATAAGGGGTTTATCGAAAAATTCGCTTGAAAATAATACACGATTTTGTCAGGCAAATTCGAAGAAAATTGAGTTACTTTGTGAGATGTACTTTTAAAACGTCATGCTGGCTGAAATATAAAGTATGTCGGAGTATAAAAACAACTGATTAAGTCTCGAGATATTCGGTATTGAAATTCGCAAGTGAAACGGATTTTCGAAACACGATTTTTCAATCGCATAAACACTTAACTGATTTGAATGATGAAATATCATGAATTTAAATTGTAATTGACACTTGATTTATAATGTAAAATATTTCCCAACAAAAGTATCTTCGAAGCACAGAAACAGAAAATAATAATATGTGGAAAACAATCTTGTACAAGGTGTGAATTTAAAAACCAAAGGATTAGAACTTGCTGGTCGAATCCCTTGAGCTATACCCTCTTACATCAACGTTAACATACGACCTGTACTTAAGTTGTTCCAACAAAGGATTTAGAATGAACCAATTTTCAAAGTGAAATTCATGCTTCTATTCATCAAACTTAACATTTTATAAATTTTGTCCGAATAAGATAAAAGCGAACCTAAAAATTAATTAATTGTAAGTGTTTTTAAACAAAACGGTCACCTATATTTCTACTACTTATACCAAAAGTTTACAATTATTGTTATTCAAATGTTTATACACAAATAAAGTCATCTATTTTTTTCCTTCTGTTTATACTAAAAGGTCAAAGTTATTATTTCAATGTTTGCATACAATTAATGTTATAATATTTATAAATTATCTGTAAAATTGTTGAAATAAAAATGTTTTCAATTTAGTTAATATTTTTGTCAGTTCAGAGACAAGCACTTAATATCGGCATTGGCATTTCAGTTCAACTGAAAAGTATGTCACATGACACGTTCAAGAAAAGTCGGAAGGATTATTTTTATCTTTACGTTACATAACACTTGCGTCCGCGAAAATCATGGAATATAATATATCTTTGAACTGACGCTGTGAATGGATCTAGTTGATGTATTCAAGACACGTATCGGCTTTGTATTTAATTCACCAGTCAGGTTACTATACGGACAATATCGTAATACCGCTGGTATTGTCGGATGGAAATAGAAGCGAAGAGATAGGCTGCTTACAAATCGCTGAAAAGCGGGCGGATATAGAGTACTTTAATTGGCTCTCATGTTAGTCCTTATCTTGTGAAATGCAAATCATATTTTCATGCAACCGCAAGTAATAATACTTTACGTCCATAACATTCTGGTGCTGCATTATTTTGTTAAAATATATTATACATTTTGCATTGATCCTATCATATTTATTATATTAAAACAGCTTTATTAAATTATTAAGGTAACCGTGGCTAAGTGTAGCTGATTTCAGTTTGATTGCAGCCTCAAACATACTGTTTTTCTCCTCTTGTTCGCAAAATTTTCGTACTTAAAAGCGCATCAGTGTTCGCAAGTTATTTTAGAATGAAATCTTGCAGCAGGTTCAGCAAAACTTCCAAATCCTCTGACAAGTGTTTTAATGGTAATTTGAAATTTCATCAACTTTCTAATTCAATTAGAAACATCTTCTAATACTTTGACGATCTTACCGAAGCTAAATTGAAATCTTAACAAATACTGTCTTGCAGCCAAAGATAATTTACTGTGCTTGCAAATACTTAAACTGTAATGAATAATTTGCATCCTATTTTTGATTATAATTCATGGAAAATGCCAACGTAAATAACGTTTCTGTATACAATGAACCGAAAGTTATTAATTGACCCACTTCAAACAGTAAAATACAAATCTCAATGACCTTGAGAGCGAAGAAAATAGAAGAAAAGCAAAAAGATTTTTTACTTCTACGTAATAAATATGGATTATATTTTTTTACGGTAATAAATAAAAAGTAAATAAAAATGACCTTTCTGGTACAATAAAATGTGAAAGTAATAATCTATTTGTACGAAGCAAATAGAAAGCAAAGTGACCATTTTTTAAAAAAATAATAAAAAGTAAATAAAGATAACCTTTGCTGTCCCAAAAATCATAAATATAGTTAACCTTTTCGTGAAAATTCGAAAGAAAACAAACAAAAATAACCTTGTTTGGACAAAAATATAAACTCAAGTATCCTTTTTAAACAAAATAAATAAAAACATAAAAATTACTTTCTTAAGAAAAATAAAGCAGAAATAATTTTTTGTACACATTTTGGGTCAACTAAGTAAATTGGCTCAATAACAAATCTAAATTGTCAACATTATCCAAATTGTTGACTATGTAACAGAGGATGTGTGTTGTTAAACACACTGACATCCTCTTATTGAACTGTAATGGAGTTAGCTTGTACAGAGAGCGTAATATATATAGCAATATATTTAGCCATTAAGACAAACGCATTATTTAAACACAAATATATATTCTAGTAGCTAATAGTTGAGAGTAATACGGAAAGAACTATAGTGCTGTAGTAAAGTGGTCAGCAACGAGAGAAGTTATCAAAACTACAAACCAGTATTATTAGAATTAGTTAATTATAGAGTGGCGGTAAATATTTCAAACATAATTTAAAATTACTACTGGAGTAGCTCGTATTTAGTTACTTTACAACTGGCCGAACATTTCAGCGTATGGTGCAAAAGCTGATTCTATTTGAACGTAAATTTACTGCCTCAGTCATTAAACAGATTTACGAAGTTGCGGATTTGAATAAAGTGCTAGATTATCAATGAATGTTGTTTGTCTTGTATAAAATATAAGTTTCTGATTGCAAACTGAAATACAAAATCTTTCTTTTACATATTCACAAATCTCTCGATTTCAGAGTAAATTTTCTTGTTAACTTTTGTTTCTACAAACATTCTATATACATATATTGATAATCCAAAGTTGAACTGGAAATTACATTTTTAAATCACGAGAAAAACAATTTATTAAAATGCTGCTGTGTATAGAAGAGAAACGTTCTGGCAGGCACAGAAAAATGAAAGATATTTCAAAAGGTAAAAATCAAATTGTGATTTCTGTAGAAGAGTTTCATTGAAAAGCGCCGTCAAAATTCAACTTCCAACTAAGTTAGGTGTATGTGCGCGCGTTGCAATAAAAAATTCAAATTTAAATTTTATTTATTTATTATTCAAAAAGGCAAACGGTAAGTTTTGCGCCGTCACTATACATATTTATATATTTTCCCGGAGCAGGATGCCAGACCTTTTTTTTGTGTGGACCAAAAGAAAGTAAAAACGTGAATTAATTTTCAAAATTTCCACACGTCAACGCACGAGCGTACCGGAAAATTACCGTGACATCAATAACTTGACGTGTGCCTCTTCAGCCACGGCATTTTCACTTGGCAATTTGATGAGTTGAAATAACACGTTGCTTATCGCTGAATTTTTCGAGGCAAACTTTTTCGTGCGTTTGAATCGATTCCAAATCACGGAAATACTTCACGTTCCAAGTTGCAAGATGACGTTAATCCGATTGAAGCGCGAAACCTATAATTCGAATAAGACCATTCACGCTACATTAGTCCTTTACTTTAGTAACTTTCAAACCTACAAAAAAATTTATATTTATTACTAATAATTATAACTACCACTAATTTTACGAAAAATCACTTTATTTGTATGATAAAAACATCAACATTTACAGCAAAATATTTAAATTATACAATTGAGATTCAATACACGTAGAGGAAAAAGTGGACTCTTTTGTTGTTGATGAAAATATTCTTATAAAGTTACTTGAGTACTTAGCACGATGAAACCGACACTGCGCATAATAAATATGAAAATATACCACTTATCAAAGCCGCCCTTCCCCCGAAAACATGATATCCGACAAAATAATTCATCGCATTTCTGGCATTCGTAAAAATTCGTAATTTTAAAGAAGTAGTTCAGTGTATTATTTATAACGTTGAATGTGCATATCGCGACTTGTACGCTCCTAGCAGGGTTCCACAGTGACAAAGTTGGCACCGATATAGTAACGATATCGTATAATGGACCGAATAGTGTTTGCAGCATCAACTGCAATAAGATACAAGTGGAACACAAGAGGCAAAAATATGTCTTTCGAGAGACAGAGAAAAAAAAAACAATTTTCTTTCAGGTTTTTGTTTTCTCAGATAGAATATGTAACGTCATTTTCATAAAACTGTACACCAATTTTTGTTAACGTTAAATAATTCATCTTGAACTTTCTTTTATATTTTCTCGAGTTTTAAAATAAATAAAAAAAACTGAGACTTTTTAAGTTAAAATTTTGTATTATTTTTAATGTTTCTTTCGATAAAAATATATACAAAATCATAACTAAATTTTGATAATCGTAGAAATTAAAAATGTAATTTTTCAGCATTAATTTAGCTTTGGGAATTTAAATTTTCATTTGCCGGGAAAATTTTAATATTAAAATTTAAATATTGACGTACAAGTTTCTGCATCTATAAAAAAAAGTAACGTACGATATTATGTAAGCTTCTGTTAGCTCGTGATTTTCATAATCTCAAGTTATACTTGTGATATTATAATTTAAACTTTACTGTCCTTCTTCGTCGTTGGGAATTTTCTTCACCGGATGCTGAAAGAATATGGAGACATATACATAAAGCATTATACATTCCTCAGCGACGTTCTCGAGTCAAATAAAAGACATTGAACAGTCGCAGCCGCTCGAAAGCGCAATTCTTTTCTGTCGCAATTCTTTTGTTTTTTCTCTTTTCGTGATGTTTTGTATTTTTCTTTAAGTACGGAGACTGCGTTGTAATCTTTTTATTAGGACAACAATATATATACGTGTGTATATATATATAGTTTTTTTTTCGAAAATGAGCCAAGAAAACATAATAACAAATTTTATTTCTGTGCCCTTTCTTATGTAAAGTAATTTAAAGAGATAAAGGAAAATGAATTTAATGAGGAGGAATTGTAGAATATAATTTCAAAAATGTTACGAATAAAAATAATACGCAAAGCTGCAAGATGTAAACGAAAAAAATACATCCTGAAAGTAATTGCTTACAACTGAATTCGAGCTGGTCCTTGTTTAAATAAAAGTAATGTATTTTGAAACTCACTTTTATTCTCTTTATTTATATTGTAAAGTTTTTTTTTAAATTTTCTTTTGCTCTTATTTTGTAGCAGGAGAATATTTTATAAATATACACACATAGAGCTGCAATAAGTAAAGTGTCACCTTCAGCACGTTTATAGATACATGTACCTTTCAGTGACCATCAGACTTTGATCATAGAGAGTATTGATTTGTTATTGACAATTTATGTTTAAGAAACTTTTCGTTCAACTTTCGCAATACACAGCTAAAATTTGTCTACGATTTCAGCAGGGACTTGAAAAGCCTTCAAAATATGTTGATTTTTAATACAAAATGCTACTGAAATATATATTTTCAATAATGCAATAAAAAAATTGTAGAATGAATTTTCCAACATTTATAGAGCTTTTTGAGTACAAGGTTTTTTTTCTCATACTCAAATCTTATATAATAATATACAAGAATATTTATATTTATTTTTTTTCCTTTTAATTTGTTATTAATTATTATAAGTTTATGAATTTGTGACATAAAAGCATAATAAGCATTCAAATACTCTAGGAACAATAAATTCCTTTCGCTTTTCACCTAAGTCGATGCGCAATTGTTTCAAAATGTGTCGTCATAAATATCGCGAGGCAAACAAACGAGTCATCTCATTTCAGCAAAATTGTGTCCCAGGGGTGGTGCGAGTCGCGCCGGCGGCGACTTTTATGAAATATTTGCCGATCAAGCGACGTGTTTTTCCCTCCGACATCCGATTTGTCTGATAGCACGACCCGCTTGTTTCAGATCGCGAAAACCCACGGGAACGTCCTCCCGTTTGATTCGTGTGAAATAAGATTTCAAAGTCGTCCAACTACGACACACGTTTGCACACACACACACATACAAGATGATACGAAAGAAGAGTGATCCCCATCGCGAGTACTTGGATGCCCCATCCAGTGATGAATCTCTGAGAAGTGGTAAGATTTGAAGGAAAAAAATATTAAAACCCTGCCGTTTCCCCGCTGACCGTGTCAGACATTCAATTCAGACGAATAAGCAGCTTTTTTTCTCGCAACATACTTGGCAAATCTTTCGAGATTACAACATTTTTCTTTTATATATTTTTAAATAAAAAAATATATTATTAACTTTATTCTCATTTTTTTATAGTAAATTTATAT
>JABFPM010004757.1:0-12177 GCA_022817325.1 Idris sp. 1 HC-2018 | reverse complement strand
TTCAAAAATATCATCCGTGTATTTAGCAATGAGATAAGTCTTATTTCGGTACTCATAGGTAACTTCCCAGTGCAATTTGACTTCCTCCCAAGGATCTCTGTATTTTTCAAGCCACTTTATATGTCCAAATGATGGAAGCTTCAGCGATGAAAATCAGATTGTCTATCTGAAGAAATTTCAAAATGTAATTTTGTGTTTTTTAAAAAATAAAGAAAAAAATATATTATTTACAATTTATAATAAGAGTGAATAATTTTATTAATAAATTTTGTGTGCAATTTATTTAACTAATTATAATTACATAAATTTTAAAATTTTGTTGAAAAATTGTATGACTCAGATTTGTTCAAACTTAAAAAAAATGTTTACTTTATAATAATTAGGATTGATACACCGATAAAAATGACACTCAAAAAAAGCTACCCTTCACATTGCGAAAATAGCAAGGTAGTTGAATTACTGAAAAAGCAAGTTTCTATTTCAAAAACTGCACTGCTCAAAAGCGAAATTAGCACGGCAAATTGGGTTCCAAAAAACGCACCAACGGCTTATTTAGTTGACTAGCGCGGCGAGCGATTTGAGCAAAGCTCCGCCCCTTTGTTGTATGTTCATGAATGTACGGTTGTGTGCGTGTGTGACGTCATTTATTCATCCTTATAATGTCAACAGGCAGAAAAATGGCAACAGGCCAAAAATTGTTACGTAAAAGCGAAATCTATATTACATTTTGCATAATTTTAAAGAGATTCCCTTAAAAATTAAGAAATTGCAAGACACCAGCTTGCCTTTAATTGAAAGTTTACACATAGTAGATAATTTGAAAGAAAGTTTGAGCAAGCAAAGTGGTAATAATTGTACAAATTTAATCAATTACAAAAAATTATTTTACAATTATTTTTTTTTATATAAAATTCTTAATTTTGTAAACAGCAAATGTATTTGAAATAGTTAAAAATTAGTATCAGTATTCTATTTAAAAAAGTAAAAGTATTGCATAGCATAAATATTTTTACAGGAACAGCATCAATATTAGCAAGCGAAAAATTGCAAAATGTGCTACATAAGAAATATGGTTACAAAGTTTTAGAAGATATAAAATCTATGCATTGCTCTGATTGCTTTCAAAGTAGTTGTAATTTTACAGAAGATGAGATAAGAAATTTGAACTGTGCGCCTATCACATCAACTGATGTAGAAAGAAGTTAGAAAGAATGGTGTCTTTTCATATATTTAAGAAAGCGTAAATGTAACACTTGAATTCTTTTTAAATTGTTTTAAATTTATTTACATAATTTACAAATTATTAGAAATTTAAAAAATAAATAACTTATTGTAAAATATTTTAACATATTATTTATTATTATATTACTACATGTATTTTGATTATTTTAAATATGTTATATTTCGATATTTCAACAATCGAGATCTGTAACTAACTTTATTTCAACTATAGTCCGCACTCTGTTAATAACATTATGCAACAAAAATTTTAGACTTTGTTTTGACGGAATTTTCATGCTAAAGTAAGAGGAAATCCTAGTCTGTAGACTAAAAAGTTTGTTTTTTGGGTCAGGATGAATATTTGTCTATTTTTTGCTTGTTTTATGAAGTTAAATGTTTAAATGTTTCGTTTTTCAGAAAATTAATGAAATTTAAGAAAAAAGTTTAATAACTTGACTTTTCACTAAAAAATATTATGATCCGTTGTGCATTTCTGCACTGGAACTTAAAACAAACCATATATAGCTTTAAAGAATCCCATATAATCAATAAAATTTCTTAATATACGCATACATATATAAAAACTGTCTACGTTTTTTGGGTTTTTGTTTAGCTAAAATTTGATAATAATGCTTATTAAGTTGTCCATAAACATTTTTTTTTTGACCCGACTGGTTTTAAATAACGAAACAATGAGATTTCTGAATTGAAAATTAATTTCCTAAGTGGAAAACCGAGCTAATTCTCATTTCAAAGTACACACTCTTTCACTATTTGAGTGACTATTTCATTCCGAGAAACAAATTTCAAACTTAAAACAAATCATATAGTTTTATAAGCACCCATAGAATCATTAAAATTTAATAATTTACACCTTCTTCTATGAATTATGATTACGAAAAAGTAAATCTGATTTTTTGGATCTCTATATTGTTTGTTTCAAATTTTGATTTCTTTTGCCAGATTAAATAAATCATTTTTTATGTTATTTTCATTATCCTTTATTCTTACTTCAGTGTGAAATAGTCATTTATATAGCAATATGTGTAATTTGAAATAATAATTAGCACGGTTTACCACTAAATAGGAACATTTTCAAGTCAGGTATCTGATTTTTTCGCCACTTGAAACTACTCTGAGAGGTCGGGCCAAAAAAACTTTTTTAAGGACAACCTAATAAACGTTGTTAATAAATTTTAGCCAAGTTATTAAGTGTTTTTTCTAAAATGTCATTGATTTTATGCTAAAAATTGATTTTTTTTATATTCAAGCAGAAAATTGACAGATAATTGTTTTTAAACGGATTAGATACTATTTAAAATACTTCTATTTTTAATGCTATTTTAAATAGAAAATACCATTTTCTATTTTCTATTTAAAATTTTGTTTTCTTGACTATTTCTATTTTCCATTTTGAGTTATTTCTCAATCTATTTAGAAAATAGTTTTAAAATAGAAAGTAATTTGAAGAGCATTTTTATTAAAATTTAATTTAAAAATAGAATTAGAAATTTGTGAATATATCAGAAGTTTAAGATATCTATTTAAAATGTATTTTAACCGATTCCCGAAGAACGGTAGCGAATGATATGTATGTGACAGTTCTCTGCTAGTGTGTGACCAATAATAACATCGGAAAATTATCTGTCCTTTTCTTAGAAAAAAATAATAAATAAACAGCGATGCCTATTGGCACGCTGATCAGCTGTTTATTTCAACGCCGCCATGACACCTTCGGGGATTGGTTAATATTATTTGTCATGAGAACAAGGAAAATATACCTAATAGTATATTTTTATTTCAAATTACTTGTATACAAACCCTAATAATTAAGAAAAAGAATTGAGTTTCTTATCAATTAATACTACAGTTTTTATCTACTTTTGCACGTGCATTTATGCAATTTCTTTTCGTTTAAAAAATATAATTGAAATGGCATCAAATGATTTAACAGTACCGTGTATTTTGGATGGGCGATTTTTTACTATATCAGAAGAATAGTAAATTATAATATAATATATAATGTAATTATATTATATATTATATTTTATATCTAGACTTTGTTAGATAATGTGGAAAAAGTAATAAAGAGGGAATGTTGATTATAATATGCACAAATATTTTCTATTTACTATTTAAAATAATTTTTAAGGACCACTACTTTATTTAAAAAATAAATTTTTCTGACTATTTCTAGTTGTATTTAAAATAGTTAAAATAGACTATTTTACTCAACCCTGTTATTAAATAAGATGAAAGGATTTTTATAACAATTTTTGAGAAACAATTTCACTAATCATGGTTAAATAATAAGAATTTATGACTCTGTGTTTAAAGAAATAATTATTATATTAAAAATAGAAAAATATTCATCCTGACCCAAACAAGCAAACTTTTAGGTCTACGGACTTGGATTTTCTGTTATTTCAATGTACGGATTCTAAAAGTAATTTTGAAAAAAAAATTAAAAGTATTTTTTG
Organism: Idris sp. 1 HC-2018; assembly: GCA_022817325.1. NCBI lineage: Eukaryota > Metazoa > Arthropoda > Insecta > Hymenoptera > Scelionidae > Idris > Idris sp. 1 HC-2018. The sequence continues at coordinate 8,476 of JABFPM010004757.1, read as the reverse complement.
TAGCATAGTTGATAATGCTTCAACTAATCTTGAGCTTTACCGTATAACGCGTGCGCGGCGTTATTCATTTGTTCATAACTTTTCATCTAATTATTATTCCATTCTAAAAATTTGCAAATAGCTTCATTATTGATTACACTTTATACTGTTGAAATATGAAAAAAAATCAAACGGGCCCAAATTTGGGAAAAAACAATTTTTTTCCAAAAATTGCAATTTTTTATGTTAAAAACAAAACCAAATTAATTTTTATGTTGTTATTCTTAAATTTCAAGAAAAATTGCTTTAAGAAAATGTAGTGAAATTTTTTGTTATTAGATGGGAATACAATAAAAATTTAATTACAAGGACGTGCGCGCAAAATCTTTAATTTTCAAAAATATCAAATTACAACAAAAACCAAAAAATACGAATTGATTATTTTTTTTATAAAGAATAATAAAAAAAAAATATTATTGTTTTTTTAATATAGGTGTAAATTTTTCATTGAATGCCCCATATACATTTGTCTCTTTTGATTGTTTTCTTATAATGCTCGGGTATGTCAAAATCAGTCACTGATGATGGGTTATTTTGGAAAATCAGCATTTTTATTTTTGATTCGTTGAACAGAGTGACATAGTTATAAAACTTTATCTATTTTAAAATCTGGATTTTTTGCATACGCTTGACGCTCTTTTTCTTTTTTCAATTCTGGATTTTTTTCATACGCTTGACGATGTTTTTCTTTTTCTAATTTTAGATTTTTCTTGTATTTTTGACATTGCTTGTTTTTTTTAATTCTTTGTTGTTTTCATAATCTTGACGTTGTTTTTTTTCTTATTTCTGGATTTTTTCTATACACTGCACGTTGATTTTCTTTTTCATGCTCGTTCTTTCTGTTATATCTTCACAACATTTTTTTTATGTTATCTTTATTCTTCTGATAATATTTTTTATTTTGGAGTTGTGTTTTTAACCGTTGATTTTTATCTCTAAATTTTCTAAATTGTTTGCATCCAACATATTTTCTTTCATCTCAGAATGATCCTCTTTGTGCAAGCAATTTATTGCTCTAATTTATTCAGCTTTCGATCATTGCTAATGAATTGTGGATTTTTTTATGTTGCTTTTCATTCTCGAGGAGATCCATAACATCATTGGTTGAATCTCGACCATTAAAAATATTTTGTTCATTTAAAGGATTTGACAATCTTTGTCGATATGCTGCATAACGACGCTTTTTCATGATTTCTAAAGAAGAATAACTAGTATCAGTAGATTTTATTGGGAAATGTTCAATTAAATTTGTTTCAAACATATTATATAAATGTTTTTTCATTATCAACTCATCATATTTCAATATACACGGATCTAAGCCAAATAAAATTGAAACTGCAATAGCAATCGTAAATGGTGCACACTCACTGACATTAGGTTGATATTCTGCCATATAAGAAAACTGAATCGGGTTATTTTCAAGATCATAAAATGGCAACTCAGCTTTTAAATATATTTTTATATCACTATCTGGCACAATAAGACTTCTATTATAACTACCTTCGTAAAAATCATACACAATTATGGATCGAATGTCATAACAACAAACCCAATGATTTCCCCCAGAATTTATTATCTGTAAATGTGTTTTTTTGGTTCTTCTAAGGGTACAATTTTTTCAGGTTTCTGGTACAAGAATGTGTCAATCTGTTTGAAATCTGAACATTGTGTCAACATTTGATGGAAATATGATTATTACTTACCCAATTTTCCACACATTATTATATTTTTCTCTATATCATTTGATTGCAATAATATTATTTTTCGTTTCTAAGTTTTCGTTGAATTTATCGAAAATGACGATAATGTTTTTTGATCAGTTGTTTTTTGCAAGTTTCTGCATAATTAATTTTTTGTCTCTCTTCAATAATTTGATGAGTTTCTTTTTTTTCATTTTTGACACTGTCATCTGAAACATCAGTTATTTTTGATTCATTGAAAGTAGATTGTTTCTTCATTCAAAGTTTCTTTCAGATGCACATGAGTTTTTTCATTATGTCTGCGTTTAATTTCATTCAACGAAATAATTTTTTTCATAAGAAAGTAAGGATTCTGTGGAAAATGTTCAATAATTGATGTTTGAAACATTTTAATCAAATGTGGTCGCATTAACTTCTGATATTATCTTACTTCGTTAGGTTTGATATCATACATAAGGGAAACCGCGAAAGCTATAGAAAAATTTTACAGTCAATACCATTATTTTGATTTCGAATAATTGGGAATTTTATTTTATTGATATCAATGTATGGAAACAGGTATTTTAAACAAATGTTTAATTCTTCAGTAAATTTTCGTATCGCAGTAACAACAAAAATATTCCCAGGAGTATAGAAAATCTGAATATATTCGGTACCCGGACAGAAATAATTCTTGAAGAATTTAGAATTGTATACATCAAACACCTGAAAATATTAATGTGTATTTTCGTTAACTTTTTATTGTTACGAATATCGTCTAAATCCTCTTGTTCTAGTTTAGTAGTAAGAAAATCCATTGTTGAATAAAAAATAATTAGTAATACTCAATATTTGTTTATTTCAATATATGCTGATTAATACTATTATATTAATGTTGTTCAATTACAAACAATTCTGAATTATTAAGTGCGCAACTAAGTTCCCACTGTTTGTCAATAGACGGCTCTAGTAGTAAGTGCAAGTTGATTCTGACATACCGAAAACATCATGAATCAACTTTAGACTTATGGTATTCAAACAAAGTTGACACATTCTTGTTTTTGTTTGTGCACTATTTACTTTTGGTTGTTAAAAAATGGCTGATTTTGTGCCAAATAATCGTCATTTGCGGGAAGTGCTGCTTTTTTTCTTTCACTCGGCGGCGAAAGGTCATTGACAGATCCAACAAATTTACAGAAACGCTGCTATAATTGAAACAACGTGCCGTCGCTTCAAAGACGGTGATTTTAACGTTGACGACCATCCGCGAGAAAGGAGGCCGAAAATCTTCGAAGACGCTGAATTGGAAGCTTTTCTCGATCAGGATTCGTGCCAAATGCAAGACGAGTTTGCTTCAGTCCTAGGAGTTACCCGCCAAGACATTTCCAAGCGATTACATGCGTTGGGGATGATTAAAAAACAAGGAACTTGGGTTCCTTATGAGTTAAAGGCCCGAGACGTTGATCGTCGTTTTTGCGTATGTGAATAACTGCTACAGCGGCAAAAAAGGAAAGGGTTTCTCCATCGTATTGTAACGGGTGATGATAAATGGATCCAACAGTAACCCGAAGAGAAAAAGATCGTAGGGACTGCCCGGTCATGCTTCGATGTCGTCGGCGCGGCCGAATATTCACGCAGCAAAGGTTATGCTGTGTATTTGGTGGGACCAGGTTGGCGTTATTTATTATGAACTTTTAAAACCGAACGAGATCATCACTGGGGAACAGTATCAAACTCAGCTGATGCGACTGAACCGAGCACTGCGCGAAAAACGGCTGCAATACAATACGGCTTCACGTTGCCAAACTCATGAAAATTTACCTCGAAACGCTTAAATGGGAAGTGCTACCCTACCCGCCTTTCCCAGATATTGCGCCGTCAGATTATTACTTGTTTCGTTCGATGGCTTATGGTCTGGCGGACCAGCAGTATCGTTCTTACGAAGACATCAAAAAATGGCTTGATGCGTGGATAGAGCACGGTATTCGAGCTCTACCAGAAAGATGGGCGAAAGTTGTTGCTAGCGATAGGCAATATTTTGAATGATTCGGTTGTATGTATTTTTTATTAATAAACAAACATTTTTATTAAAAAAACAGCGGGAACTTAATTGCGCACTTAATATAATATTTTTTATTAGAGTAATATAAAAGGCTTCAAAAGCAGCCTTCTGTTTGTGTACATATAGCTTTATTTTTTAACAACCTTTGTAGCAGCAGAAAATCAAAATAAAATATCATAGCGCTCAAAACAGCCTTTCTTATTTATTTGTAAAGTGCTTATAGCATCTTTATTTAAATTGAGCGCTTTTCGAAGCAGAAACTCAAAATGGAGCCTATGGCAGCCTTTACAGCGCTTAAAGCAGCAGGTTAGAAAAAAAAATTAACATAACTTAATTAAAGTATCGCTGTCACTTGTCCTGGAAATAATTTCATCTGAAAATATATAAACAAGTATACATTTTTTTATTGATATTTAAAATAAATATTAAATACATACATCCAAAAGAAACGACAAAATGTATTGGAACATATACCAAAACAATGAATTTCGTTGCACATAAATTTCGATAACTCGCAACTCGCTAGTGTAAAGCATGCGCAGTAAATTAAAGCAAACATCATTATGCATAGTGTAGATTCTTCAGCAGCTTATATATATTTCCAATATGTTAAATATACTAACGCTCGGAATAAGCTGCTAAAGAATCCTTTTCAACCCGTATATTAAATACATCGATAGTTTTCGACTTATAAACGCCTTAAAAACACACACATAGCCCTAATATCAGCACATAATCACTCCTAAATCACCCCAAAATAACCCAAAAATCACAAAAAAAAAATTCAAAAAAAATTTTTTAATAGCTTAAGACACTCAGAATAAGCTGCTGAAAAACTCTTTTCAATCCGTTTATTAAATAGATCATTAGTTTTCGACTTATAGACGGACAAACAAACATATTTTAAGAATTATATATTAGTAAGATATACATTTTTTTTCTATTGTATTTTAAATTTTTTGTTTTTGCTTTGATTTTTGGGTTATTTGCGAGTGATTTCGGAGTGATTTTGTGCTGATATTAGGGTTATGTGTGTGATTTAAAGGCCTTTATAAGTTGAAAACTATCGATCTATTTATTATACGGGTTGAACAAGTGTTCTTTAGCAGCTTATAGTGAAGGTCTTAAGCTATAAAAAATAATGGAAAATAATTAATTTTTTTTACTTTTTTGGGAGTGATTTTTGGGTTATTTTAGGGTGATTTCGGAGTGATTATGGCATTTTAGCGTCATTCTAGAGTCTTTCTGCTGTATTTTTATGTTAACTTGGGATTATTTTGAGGTTATTTTAGGTTCATTTGTAAGTTTTTTTTTAATAATTTCAAGACCATATTGGGGTATCCCTGCGGTAATTCTGAGGACAATTTTTGAGTTTTTTAGGGTCATTTCAAGATCGTTTTCAAGTCATCCAACACTGTAAGTCAGTTGCTGCGAAATTCAACAACTTGTTGTTTAATCTGGTTGCACACAAAATATCGTTGTTTGACATTTTTTGTTCTCAAATTCAATAACGTGTTATTGAATTTTGAAGATATCTTTCAACATCCAATAATTACATAACTAATCAAAATATAAAAATTAAGCAAATTTATTTAATTTATAATCATATCTTTCATTATTACATATTTTTAAAACAAATTGGTAGTGAATTATTTCCTAGGAGGCTATTCTAAAATGTGGTATTTAGGTTATATTATTGTGTTACAACGAAAATTTTAAAATTCAGACAAAATCTGAAAATTACACAACATGTTGTTAACCCTTTAAGGTCTAAACGGGTCCATTGGACTCGAGCGAAAAGTCTTTTGATGATAACTTATTAACGGTCGGCATAGTAGGATTCAAAGATTAACAGGAAAAAACTATGAAGTGTTTGTGATCATATGGCGTTTATTAGAAGTTTATCAGAGTTTTATTGAATTTTTTATAAACAAAACAAGTTAATCGTGGGTCCATTGGATCCGGTTTAGACCCTTATGTTCGAGATTCGAATCAACTCAAAAGTAAGTAATGTTATAATTTTTGACAAATCATTTAGTATTGAATTATTTGTATGATTTTTTGTTATTTTTTTTTGGAAATAAATTAATTCGTATTTGGAGAATTAAAATCTGTTTGAGTGTTGAATAATTTTGTTGTTTTCATAAAAAAAAATTAAATAAATTATAAATATTTAAACAATTTTTGAACAAAATTTATTACAAATTTTTAAAAAAATCAAAATAAATATTAAAACTAAAAATGATTAAAAAAAATGAAAAAAAGATATATTCATGAAAATTAATGTATCCATAAATCGTAATTTTGAAAAAAATGCAATAAAATATTTATTAATAAAAAAATAAATTATTTGCAGCAAAAATGAAGACTCGTTCTAAAACGAGGAAAACCGTAGTAATTGCAAAAGTTTTTGAGACTGAAAAAGATAAATTGTCGAATGACGATGATTGTGGATCCATGATAGATGAAAATAAGTGCGAGGATGAAATTGGAAGTCAGAGGAAGATGCATCCGATGAAGAGGACCTGGAAGAAAGTGATGAAAGTAATGAAGAACCTGCAGCCAAAAAACACTGTGGCCGCCCAGTTCATTTCTTGCGAGGAAAAAACAATTTGATGAAGTGGTCTCTTGAAGCCCCGGAAAGAAGAGGAAGGCGTTCTGTCACAACAACGCATGCAGCACAAGCGCGAAATGGAGCCGAAAACGTCCGCTCTCCCATTGAATTTCATTACTTTTTAACGTCTAGATATTAAATTTAATTGTAAAATATACTCATTTGAATCTAACGATTGAAAGAGAAAAAGAACCTAATCTAAACAGATCTAATTACTTCGTTGATTTAGATGTAATAGAATTAAAAGCATTTTTAGGTTCATTGTATTATGCAGGCTTCTATAAATGCGATAAAAATAGTATTGATAGTTTATGGAAACCGTTGGCAATGCCTCTATTTTGTGGAACTATGACAGAGCATAGATTCAAAGTTTTACTAGAAATTATTCGAACAGCTCAAAACGATTCAGATACTTATTATATGATAAATGCAATACCTTATATAGGTAAAATAAATGAGAATTTGCTACAAAATAAAGAATTGATACCTGAGTACTACGTGCGCACATTATCTGAACCTATTCATCATTCCAATAGAATTATCACGATGGACAATTGGTTTACAACCATTCCTTTTTCAGAGTGCATGAGAAAAAGAGTATTCAATGTCTATTGTTGGTACTTTGCGAAAAACAAGCCGCAAGTGCTACCTTGTTTTACAAAAGTTAAAAAATCAGATTCCATTCGATTTTTTTATCACGAGGGAAAAACTCTTGTTAGTTACAATCCGAAAAAAATAAGATTGTGTTGTTGCTTTCTTCGGTTCATGATAAGAGTTTCATTGACGAAAAAACTGAAAAACAAGATATTCTAGACAATACATTACCGAAAAAACAAGATGCTTTTGTGCCACTTCACTTGACTGTAAGACAAAAAAATGTTGCCTTAAATGCAAAATGGCTATGTGTCAGGAGCACACAGCAAAACTGTGTACTGCGTGCACTGAACATTTATAACTATTGTATTTATTATTTATTTATATTTAAATTAATGTATTTTAAATTATGACTAGTCACTGCATTTTATATAAAGATATTTTAATTAAAAAATTGTATTTTTATAAAATTATTAAAGTTTAATATTGATAACCGTCAAAAACTGGTATTTTATGGAACGCGAAAATTTATGATTTTCACCTATTAAAATAAGTATACTTTTTACGGACGATCATCTTAAACTTATTTTTTTCTCAAAGTACATGGTTTAACTATAAAAACAAAGTTATCAGTATTTTTTATTATAATTTTAAGATAATTATGATTTTTTTGAAAAAAATTGGTATTTTCTCAAACATCAACTTACTTATTTGTTAATAACTTTTATAAATTACTGGTAATTTAAATTTTTTATTGAATATTTTTGTTGAGCATATTTCAACGAAAAAAACTTATATGGTTAATATTTTTTTTACTTTAAAAACGAGGGAGAAATATCCGATAAACATAGCCCGGATCTTTTGGACCCATATAGACCAAATCGGTTGAAAATGTCATATGGACTTTAAAGGGTTAAAAGTTATATTAAATTTTCAACAACCCATTTACAGTGAAAGACCATTTTGAACCATTTTTTAGCCTTTTCAGATTTATTTGAGGACCTATTTGAGATCGATCTGGAGGCATTATAGAACCTTTCTGAGGGTTTTTTCTGGTCATTTTGAGATCATTTAACAGTTATATTGAAATGATTTAATAAGGGTTATTTTGAGATTATTTAAGAGTCATCTTGAGGTCCTTCTGGGAATATTTTGTGACCATTTTAGGACCGATTAGGATTTTTTCAGAGATCATTTTAAAACGAATTCAGGTTCATTCTTAAAATGATCTTTCAGTCACATAAGAGGAAGAGAAACAGAACTATTGGAGTTTACATGGGAATGAGAGAGACAACCTGAAATCGGCTCATATTTACCTTGAGGGGAGGCACAACTGAAATTTCAGCCTAATGAACTAACAAATAAAAAATCCTGAAACTTATGTTTTATACGTAACTTTTCACGTTGAACAAGACTACGTATTCAAAATTTTGATTAAATTGGTAATTTTATAGGTTAGGTACGCTAAAATCATCATTTTTAAGAATT
>JABFPM010004756.1:0-12178 GCA_022817325.1 Idris sp. 1 HC-2018 | reverse complement strand
GTATACAAGTTATTAATTTTTTTTAAAAAATATCTGATAAAAATTGAATATGGATTTTTTTCTATTTAAATGTATTTGTTTATCCAGTGTGACTGTTTACTAGAAAAAGAAAATAAATTAAACTGTCGAATATATAAATATAAAAAAGTTAGAATAAATGATAATTTTAATCAAAATGGTACACTTATAATAGAGTATACACAAACTAATTGTTAATAATATTTAAAACACCATTTTTTTTATCAAAATCTTTAAAATAAAAATTTCTTTTCCAGGGACGACGAACCTGACTGGTTGGGCTTGGCAATAAACGGGTGGTTTATGTGTGCAAGTCCCGCCTGTTGCAAATGAACATCGAGGTGCGGTGGTGCTGCCGCCACGTGGTGCGGCAACGCTGGCTGTCCGGGGTACGCTTGAAACGGTCCGGGGTTGGGGTCGTGTTGCGCAATGTGGGCGATCAGCTCCTCGATTTGCTGAGGTGAACTAGGAATTTCTGGGGTATGTACGTGATAAGTCGTCTCGCCGTTCTCATTCTTCTGGGCAAAAATTTGCGGCTTTATACCCTTCTTTGGTGGTCCGGATATCGGGTCATAGTATCCCGGTGGTATCTGGTTGATGGGAGTGCCCTTCTGTCCATTTGCGATTTGCTGGTGCAAATTGTACAGACCCTGATGGCCATTGGCTGGTCCCTGGTTCAAGTGAATTAGTCCTGGATGCTGAAGGTTGATCAGATGGTACAAATCATCAGGAATGGTCTCCTGACTTGGCGGCATCTTCTGGCCCTGACCTTTGATTTTTATTTTCCCATCATCATGGTAGTTGTCATTATTGATGACTTTCTTCTTGGGAACCGTTGGTACGATGATATTTGGATCGTCATGTTTGATTGCTATGGAGCCCTTATATGGTGGACCTGCTGCTGCATTGTCAAAGTGTGCGTCAAATCTGTTGGGCGGTATGTTTTCACCGTTACTGGGCACAAAATCGAAGGCCGAGTCTGGATGCTCATCGTGGGGCACAAATATTGGCTGCTCGATGGAAGGTTTGTAGGGTTTCATGGCCTGGGTCTCGTCAAATCGTTCTGGCGCCAAGGGTCCAGGGAACTGTTGATCTATTAACTCTTTGTGGATCTTGTGATTATCAACATGCTTTTTGGAGTCGGACTTTGATTTTTCGGACTTGGACTTGTCTTTGAGGGGTGGAGCGGTTTTTTCGGAGTGAGGGGGAATGTGGAAAATTTGTTCCACGTTTGGTGTGGTGGGCTTGTACTCGGGATTGTAGGGCCCGTTGTAAGGGACGGTGGGGTGGCCAGGGTCCATCGGATAGTGAACAAACTCTTTGTCTGAGTGGGGACCAACGTGGTCCATGCTCGGTTTCACTTGCTCCTGAGTCGCTTTTATTTTGGTATCGTTCTTTCCTGCAATATTAAAAGTCCAGTGTCATCTTTGTTGGTAGCCAAGTGTATCCGTGGTCCATGCATATTTACAGCTGCCTTTGAATAACATTTGTTTTTGTTTTTATGTACAAGCGTAGTTTTATACAGCAGCTTTGTTGAAGAACATGCAGATTTTTGGGGTCATTTTGAGCTGGGAAATCCAAAACAATCCAGGACTTTGTAAAGGAAAAGTGGTGGGCATATTTTGTTTGATATGTACAGTCTTAAAGATTTATAACAAGCACAAAATCAACTTCAGTTTACTATCAACATGTTTCTTTAGGTTTTTTAATATCAAGTTTAATTTGAATTTATTATTCAATGTGTAACATTTTTAATAGTGGTTTAATTATGAAGTTATAATTTATTCTATTATTCACAACTGATAATGTCGTTGCAACTTTACTTTTAATCAAAACAAATAATGATTTAATTTCTTGTTTTTCGTGTAACAATTTTAATAGAACGTTTTTGCTTTATCAAAAAAATAATTCATATTTCTTATTTAATGTGTACTACGTGCTTGTCACTTACAATACATCTTGCACGCCTCGCTAAATTAAGATTAGAATACAAAGATTGAATATCGAAACAAAACAATTTTAATCAAATGGCAGATATATACTTTTGATAAGAATAACAAGATAAGATCAGACCAACCAAGGTATAGGTGATATCAAGTCTTATAGACAGGAAATGCAATCGCTTTGGATAATGTGTGTGTGGGTAATAAAGTACATATGACATACATCAAGAAGTACAGAACGGTCTCTAAGTATGCATTCAGGTTTTTGTGCTTACATACAAACCACAACAAAAAACCAGTCAGGTCCAAACTCCAGGTAGTTAAATGAAGCATTACCATTTACCCAAAACCAGTTTATGATTAAAAAATAGTTTCGAAATTATCTGAATACTGGATTTGTTTGTTGTAAACAAAAATTCAGCTATTGTGTTTATATGAGTTATCGTACCATATGTAACCTTATAATTTTATTATGCTAAAAGCTTTTGCGTGTCAACAATTCACAATGCAAATTTTAATTGCAGATAATTAATTGACGTTAATCCAATAATCATATAATTAATATTTCTTTCTCAAACAGACAATTCAATTTTAAAGACCTCCACCAAAACATATAAATTATCCCTTTCATTCATCTGTAATTTACAATCCACAATTGTACTGTTTATTTTTTGTTATAAAAATTAATTCCAAGATTGAAATGGCAGTGAACATACCATCTTAATCTTCGAACCAAAGTTATCACTTTTACAATTTACATTTTTCTTTTCAATCCTTTTTTTTGTATATAAAAGAGATAACTTTGATTGCAATTAAATTTAATTAGTGCATCAAAGGGGATTCAATAAAAAAAAACACTTATGAATACCTGGTGTGATTAGCGATGTATCGCAAATCCACTTTTGACAGCAATCGTCGCCAGGCAACTTGGCCAGCTTTGCTTGATAGCTCGAGCATGGCAGAGTCGCAGGAGGCATAGCTGGAATCGGTGGACAAGCCGCTTGGCAAGATACATTGCCCATATCACAAAAACATCTTTTCTCGCAACCGGTTACGTCCGATGGTAATTCGTTCCAATTGTCGTACATTTTACCCTCGTATAAACAAGAGCCATTGTTCTTGCAGCGCATTTCCTAAACAAGAAAATGTTTGTTGTTTAGTTTTTATCTCTCTCCAATAATTCTGTATAAGAACATTTATCTATAGAAATAGTTACTTTTCAGAAATATTTTCAATAGATTATGTTTAAAAATAATAGCTTTATTGGATTATTTTTAAATTCGAGTTTTAAACTCACTTCTGGACAGCAGTTAGGTGCTTTTGCAACATGATTTGGAGGAACAGTCTCCCAGTCCAGACAGTGTGGGTCCAAAACGTCCAGTCCAAAATCAGTTGGACATTCGATGGTCGCACACTGAGGCTGTCCATCCTCGGTGCAAATGCAAATCGCTATACACTCGTCGTACCACTGTGTTCCAACTTCATATGTCTTTCCCCGATAAAGGCATTCTACTTTGTTGTTACTGTTGTCAGGTTTTTCGGTTTTCTCAGTTACGTTTGTTTTAGTGACTTCGCCGAAGAGAGACACATGAAAAGCCGGACCTGTTCGCCCATTTTCCACAATGCGCACATAATAACTGTGAGCTGGCTCCAAATTAGGAATTATTCCATCTACAAAGAAATTGTTACAGCTTAATCTTTTTATTTTTTAGATTATTCATGATATACATTTTGATGTTCGAAAATTACCAGTTGTGGGCTGCACTTGTCTCCAATCGTGGTTGTTTTCTGAGATCTCAACGGTCACGCCATCTAAAGACGTTGTTGACAGTTTGATTTTAATCGCAGTCGAGTTATAAACTTTAACATCTGTTATGTTAATAGTTAATTCTGAGGGATTGTCGGACTTAATCTCGTGATCTCCCAGAGTAACATCACAAAGAGTTATTGTGCAGCACTTGTCTCTATAATAAAAAGTCTTATCTATAAAACTTGTCCTAAATTTGTTTTTTGGTTTTCCAAATAAATTCAATTTTTTTATGGAATTTGATTTTTTATTTGATACTTACGTTGGATCTTGCAGTACAACACAACGATCAGACTGATTGTTTTTGGAAGTTGTATCATTTGGGGGACATCTAGGCTCACATTTGAGGTGTCCCCGTGCTTCGCATACGCAAGTTCTTGTACAGTTGTCCTCGATTCGTTGTCCTCGGGTTAGTGTTGTGTTTCCAAAAACGCACGTTTCTTCGGGTTCTGGTTCTGAAAAAAGATATTGCATTTTACAATTTTGTTTATCATCTGTATTTAATAATAATTAATAAAACCTTTTTATATTCATATTTTAATATTAATAACCACAGCATTAATTTAAGTTATAGTGAATTATTTGTACAAGTTAAATGTGTTATTTAATTTACAAAATATTACATAATAAACAAATCATAATTCTATTTTTTTTACTTTAAATATGCAACTATATTTGTTTGATACAAATCTCTTTTGAAATTATAATATTAATTTACATGTTTAATTAGCAGTGTCCTAAAAAGATAGTCTGCTGGAAATAATAATAACAATAATAATAAAATAATTCTGATGGCAGTTTCACTATTTATTCCATTATTTTTAGATCGTTAAAATAATAAATTAAGATGATGAAAATAAAAATAATGAAACAGGACAATTATACGTAATTTTGCTAGTTAATCATAAAACTATTTCTAAATTGGAATACAGTTTAACGACGTGATAAAAAAAAAGAAGAAAAATTACTTATCCTTATTTTCTTTTCAATAAGAAAACAATACAATTTTTTCCTTTTTTTCTTCTTCATCGCAGGCCATTTTCAGCTTCTGACAACATTCCGCCAATTAAAAAAACATTGCGCTGGTTTGTAATTTAGAAAAGCTTGGGGCAACGACACTCTTACTCTTTTTTACCATATATTTATTTCGTCACTGTTTTCGACAATAACTACCGGTAAATCATGAATACATATAATATGAAATAGTTAACATATTTTTTCAATTTTCATCCACCAAAATGATTGATGAAATTCGAGTGAAGACAAAAAAAAAGAAAAAGAACAAAAAAGTGTATCGATGCGCGCCACCTTGAAGTAATTATTGTGGAGACCTTGGCCAATTTATTTATTTTACTAGCACTCATAAAGTGCTATAATTTATTACATTTCAACATAAACATTAAACAAATAATTAATTCAGTCTTGTTTTGCGATTAAAGTAAAAGTTTTAAACAACTTAATAAACAATTTTATAAAATTTACAACAATTTCTTGTGTATGTTTTTTTTTAAAATAAAATTTAACAGATTCTTTCTTTATTTTTAATGCAAAACTTATGATTGTTGAGTAAATAGTTTTAAACGAAACTAAACTTTCTTGTGATTATTTATATTATTTTCGAAGTAGAATAAAAACAACATGAAAGTTTTACCAGAATCTAAAGCGCAAACGAGAACAGCACAGCACGGCTCGGTAGGACTTAATCGTTCGTTGCAAAGTGGCTCGTTGGCAGATCTTCCGGCTCTCACAAGCGGCAAACTGCACACCGGTTCGCAATTAATGACACTGCCGTCCTCTCCGCAAATGCATTTTTCGTCACAACCTCGCATAATTTTCTCGCCTATCGCATAACTTTTGTTTCCTTCTACGCAAGCCTTACTCTTCGTTAACACGGGAAACACCATTTTCAAATCCGTTTCATTGTGAGAAGCTATGTACTCGCCACCTGCGGAGTTGACAATTCAGTTAACTGTTCTTCTTTATTATCTTTGTACATATTTTTTCAATCATTTTGTCTCATGATTAGGAAAAACATAAAATAATACAATAACCTTGTAAAATTACGTATCTTTATGTGAAAGTAAAAACAGAAAAACACCCGATTCCAAACCCTTCCTAGCTCAATTCATTTACATATATTCAAATGCACTCTTTATATACTTTTCTTACGTGCATTCTGGTATTCTAATGTAATTTTACACCTCGGTGTGCATTGGAAATAAAATATCAAAATGCTTTTACATAAATAAGAACTTTTTTATTTCAAATATTTGATTTTTAATTAAATTATTTGTATTCTTTGTTTAAGTTAAATTTGAAATAGAAATTTTATGATTATCCTGTTTCTCGAAGAAATTTTACATTCAATTTCTTCGGTTTTTTTTGTTTTTTTCCAAATATAATGTTTTTTGCCTCCCCCGAAGTTATGTAAACCGCAGCGTAATCCTTCCTGCCGAAGAAATGCAGGATTCTATTAGAAACCGTGGTCAATAAAACTATGCAATTGTTGCATCCCCACAATCGCGTTAAATGATCATGCAAAATCCGCAGTTACTGCGAATGGAATTGCTTAAAAAGCTCAATTGAATTGCAACCAAAGCGGAAGTTGGCGCTTGGACGCGCAATAAGGCAAAGGTGTACGCTCGCAGTACTTTGTGAAGTACACAATGCTACAACGAACCTTCCACTTCCTTGTCCTCGTCGTCCATGCTGACGTCACTGAGATCCGTAAGATTGGCATGCAGGGAATTAGTCGGCTCCGGGGCCGACATGTTCAGGGCTCGTCCCTTCGAGACCGTGTCTTCCTCTTCCGGTTTTACGCTTGGCACCGCCACAGCAACATTTTCCGCCGTTGTCGAAATCTCGACCTCATCCTTCGACGATTTTTGGTACTTTGATTTCAGATCGAACGTCGAATTCTTCTTTGACTCATTCTTCGGCTTCAAATCCACTACTTTGTCTTTGGTTAGGTCTATTGGTTTCACACCTGCCACTTGATCAATTTCTGTAAACAATAATTTAACATTAATATTTGGTTATTTTTAACATTAAAATTATGAATTCAATTTGAAAATTGATAGTTTTTAAAAACCAATAGTATTTGTAACCTTTTTTTTATTTATTTTAGATGTTACTGTTGCTTTTCATGTCTAAAACAAAGTATAAAGAAAGTAACTCAGTCTCTGAATATAAAGTGCAATAACAAGTGTTACAGTTTCGCTGAACAATTATTCAAGTTTTTTTTTGTTCTTGCTTATCGCAGCTATGAAATAATGATTTCACGTAAAGACACATGACCGAACAAACACATTTCTGTTACATTTAAAAGCACTTAGTAGATCGGTTAAGGCGTTCGTTAGGTATTGAAAATTCTATATCGAATGAGTTGAAATGGCTGTTTACGTATTATATCTTTTACACCCGCAGCATCATGTGTATTAATGATGGCACATGATTCCAAAAGTGAAAGGGCAATCATTACGAGCTCGCAATTCGTACTTATACGGTCTTAAATTATGGTTCTCTTACACGTGTTCATCGTGACTATCGCTAATATAAAATTATTCGCATTACACACATTCCTTTTTTTTCCTCCTGTTTTTTGTTGCATAACATTCACAACACAGTTTGATTCAATTACCAAGATAGTCGCATTTTTTTCTATTCATATCGTTTAATTTTACATCGTTCTTTGCAGAAAAAGTGCTTAGTAAAAATTAACGAGTTGCTTTTTTTGAAATTGTTTTTTTAAAAAAAAGCTTTCTAATATTCAGTTTTACACTTATTTAATTTAACTTCAAAATTGATGATTGGTTTTTGTTAAATTATTCTGCTCCAAAAAGTTTGTCTCTTGTTAAAAGTCGAGTTAAATTAATTATTATGATAATATTAGTCAAGAGGAAATTTTTTGTGGCGCTATTTAGACACGAAATAATTGAGTAGGAAAATCTGAAACGCATCGCTCTTTTTTTCCTCGGGGTGAAATCAAGCGTCCTCGGGAAGTAGTACGTTTGTCTCAAATAACTCAAGTGCGACCTTCGCAAACTTGTTTTCACCGTGACTCTCGCGTTGTGTTTTTCAACTGCACACAAAGTACCAGTTGCACGCGAAACTCTATTTTGAATGCCCAGGAGAAATGCGTCCTGCATTAAGTCGGGCCACTAATTATGCGCTCGTTTTGCTCGCGGGAAGCGTCCACAGCCCGGTGTATTGTGTAACATCTTATCAAAACAAAGCGGAAGCAGAGTCTAGTGCCTTCAGAAATTTAGATTTTTCAGCAGATAAATGCGATTTTTTACTCCTCCACAGATCAGATAGTGCACATTCTGTTCAGAAAATATTGATCTTTCATTTAAAAAATGTATTTTGCCTGAAAACAATAATTGTAAATTAATATTAAGTATTTTATATATTAATATAAAGTATCTTTAAATTAGTATTCAATTAAATTGATGGAGAATATATTTTTAATTATTATAATTGGCAAAAAAGAGTAATTTGTCAGTAAATTATGGCAATATTGTCACACGAAGGGGCCTTTTGATAGCACCATATTGTAATTAGTAGTATGAGCAGTGGCATGGCTAGTTAAATACAATTTTTGTCCAATTATAACGGTAAAAAGTTTGTTTTATTTTGCGATTAATTAATTTAGCAATGTTGGGTGTAGTCGCGGTTGAGAACAGACTGGACTCGGAAGTTAACTGTACTCGCCAGGCCCAGCGAGTGCCGAGCAATCCTGAGGGCCTTTGCACCTGGCATACAATTTGAATCAGGGTTCAACTTGCATGCTTAAGAGAATGTCAAAGTGCTTGTTACTCACATTACAAACTTTTCAACTTACAATCGAGTGTGAGAAGTTGAAAGCCATTTTCAGATGAATGCAACATACACAATTTATTTTAAAATAAAACAAAAAGACATTTTTTCTATACTTATATTTTTTCTATTTTTATTATTATTCAATTTTTTTTCATCAACTTGACGTTTCACTTTGATACTAATACTTTTCATTAAAACAGTTTATTATTATTAAATTCCGTGACTTTGGATTTGACTTTTAACTTTAATCTTTCGATCTTGATTTTTCTCATGTCAACAATTCTAAATGACTTTTTCAGCTAGAAAAAAAACTTTTGTTTTTTTTAATTTATTATTCAAAACAGAGTGGATCATGATGAAAATGTGATGAGTTTCTTAATAAGGTAAAAGTTTGATCCGGAAATGTTATCGACATGTTCATTTAATACAATTTTTATTTTATGGCTCGATGAAACGGTATTGTAGGCGGACGAATATAAGATTCAAGTGTGATATGATGATGAGGTAGAAAGTCTGACGAAAAGTGTTCACTTGTTGGCTATTCGATGCTATAAGATCAGACTAGAATTACGACACCAGTATTTATCAGTCTCTTTTCGCTGATCAAATTCTGTCCCAACTTTCTCTCAGGAATGCACTTTGCACACAAACTTTTTAATCAAATAATTTGTTAAAATGCAAATAGATAATTTTTTGGTAAAAGCGTTATGTAATTTTGCCCTAAAGAATTTTAAAGTAAATTTAATTGAATGTAGAAATTAAAAGTTGTGTGTAATTATTTTTAAATATTAGTACTTGGAAAAATAAGTATTTTATTGTTAATTGAGAAAAGTGTACAAAATATCTTATTATTTTAAAATAAACAAATTTATCCATCTAAGTTTAAGAGATATATATTTTTAACTAATAAATTAAAAACTTTCTTCATCCAGAAAATGTACAGGTTAAGAAATTGAGTGTAAATAAGTTATGTTAAGTCAATTTTATAAGTTAAAATAAATTTATTTCGTTGAGTTACATAGTTTCATTTATATCAAATCAATAAAAGCGATTCAAATTTTCCTGGAACTAATTAACAAATAAATTGACGTAACTAGCAAATTTTTGCCAATAAACTTTTGAATATTAACTGCAATAATCTAAGATTCTGAAGAAAAAAAAATGAAAAAAGCGTAATAAATTAGTTTTAAACATATTCTTTCTTAGATTCAACAATGCTAATTTGTCTCAAACAAATTCATGCTAATTATCCTCAGATAAAAATATGCTAGTTTTGGCTTTTTATTATTAATTAACATGTCAAATATAAAGAAAAAAGTTAGAGTAATAAATGAAACACGTCGAAGATTTTTACCTTTCAGATGTTTGAACCCCGGATAAATCTAATATTTTGTGAAGCTAATCTGAATTATATTCCAGGGCTAATTGGCTAGGACTAATATAGTGAGATCGAGATACTCTTTTAGTGCTTGTCGTGATAATTTGTACTCCTCCTTTTGGTGTAATTCTTGCTTGAAATTCGCTCGATCTGTGAGTTGATTTAGATTCTGAGATGCCATTTTCTCTTACAGCTAAATAGGTGTTAGATGATTTACTGTAAGATATTTCATTACTTGGTAAATGGCAGGTTCCACAACTTGAACAATAAGCTTGGCTGCAAAAACACAAATTTACAAAATCATTCATAAAAAAATTCTAAATTACTTCAGGGGTGAAGCAAAAACAAAATTCATTATTTATTATTTAAAATAGTTGAAATTTAAAAAAACTGTATCAGAATATTAATTTTATAAGAAAAATTGGTACAATTGTTTTGATCAGATTTTATGTGAATTTAATTGGACTGATGATAAAACTGGAAAATGCAAACATAAATGTTATGTATGTAGAAAAATTTTGAAACTCAACCGAAATCAAATTTCATGTTTGAAAATGAAATGTGTAAATAAAAATATATGGTTGACTTAGGAGTTTGAATATTTAATTATATTACTTAGAAAAGTATTTTGTAATTTGTAGACTAAATTTTAACAACCTTTAGTGAATAAATTATTAATTGTACGGTTAATTAATTAAAAAGTAATTTTTTATGAATTTCAAAATTAATTTTTGATTTTTAAAATAAATTTATTTGAACACAAAAATACATGTTATGTTGAATTTTAATAAAATTTTCAGTGGAATTTACATATGAAAGTTTTTTTTTGTAAATTAAAAATTAAAAATTTGCAAAATAAATTTTAATTTTTTCCCAAAATCTAATCAGAAAATAGTTTGAAATTAACGTTTTCATGTTTTAATATTTTAAACAGTTGAATAACCTATCATAAAATTTGAACAGAATATTTTTTCTATTGAATAAATACTATTTTAGTACCATTTATTGTACAATTATCGAATTAAATGAAATAATGGAAAATGGTATTTTACTTGATTAGTGGATACAGCAGAGGCTTTTTCCACCGAGTGAGAAAGCCTCTGCTACGTCTATTAATTGAGTAAATTTCTTTTCTTTACGAGAGTGGGAAAAGTAATTACTTTTACCACATGTGTACACCGAGAGAATTATGATTTTAAACATTACGATCAGTGCTAGTAAACTAAATGCATAAAGCACTTAATACATTATATTTAATCATTAATTAAAAGAACTATAGCGGTGCTTTGCTATAGTTTTTCAAATAACGTTTGAACTTTTTTAAACAATATTTAAAAAAGTTCTATCACTGCTAGTTTTTTGTTAAATAATGATTGAATATAATCTAATAAGTGCACCATGCATTCAGTTTACTAGCATCGATCATAATTTTTAAAATCATAATTCTCTCAGTGTAAGAAAACTTTATAATCATTCAATTTCAATCCAAAATATCTTGTTTAAAGTCTGAATTGATATGAAAATTTAAAACATACAAAAAATTAAAATATTTATAAGCTATAGAAGTTTAATATTTTTAATTGTAAAGAAGTTTAAACCCACTTCAAATAATATAATAAAACAATTTTGTTCACATTTATAATTTTGCGTAGTTAAATTTTGATGGAAAATAATTTGTCAAAAATGTAATATATCGGTATTCATTGAAAATAGTGGATTGAAAGAAAATAATATAATTATTTAAACTTACCAGTTGCACATCTTTTTGTAAAGCTTATAAAAATGGAAACAGCAACTGTAAGACTTGTCGTCTGGTTCGAAATCCTCTACACAGTAAACCGTTTGTGTCCGAAGATATAAACTAAAAAGTTAGTTTATATACTCATAAAATAAAACCTTAAAGATTGATTAAAGTGGACAAATGAATTTTTCCGGACTTGGGTTTTGAATTTTACGATGTTGGTTCTTCAGAAAACGCACACTTAATGACTCCAAATGTTGCTAACGGCAGACACCTAGCGTACTTCTTACTCAATTTTACTTGTAAACATTTAATTCTCCTAGTAAATATCGAATTCGCACCCCTTAAGGTGATGCCGAACGGAAATTTGCTGTCTCTCTCACACTTTTAGTGATATTTCAAATTATTTCTTTATTGTAATTAATTTTGAAAAAACGGCAATGTACCACCCTTGGCATTTTATGGGAGAA
>JABFPM010004755.1:0-12179 GCA_022817325.1 Idris sp. 1 HC-2018 | reverse complement strand
TATCAAAACTTGCCCCAGTATTTTGATTCGTATTCGGACGTATTGACAATTTAATACGCATGAATAACGTTTTTTTTAATTTGGAGTATTTAATCCATTTCAGCATATTAAAATTATTTATAAAAGTTTTCGCTAATTTTCATTTTTAATTATTCAATATATTTAAATCTATCAATGTCTGTTTATTAATTCTTATTTTTAAAGAAGTAAACATTTCGAAGTAGAAACCCTGACCTAGAAACTTCTACGACATTATACATTTTCAATCCTCTATAACGTACAAATAAACAGTGTATTTAATTTCTTTTATGTGTACTGGCATTTTAATACTTTTTTTTTATTCGTTTTAGAGAAATATTTTATAGGTTAGAGTTTCCACTTCGAAATGTTTACTTCTTTGAGAACAGCAATTAATGAACAGAAATTGATCAATTTAAATATATTGAATAATTAAAAATGAAAATTAGGGAAACTATACTTTTTTGAACTTTTCATAATATATTTTTTGATATTAATAAATTGGCGCGGTTTCCCAAAATGAAAGAAGTCCCTTTCAAATAATTTCAATACGTTGGGATGGATTGAAAATTTAATGCTGATGTTTTGATACACAAAATCAAAGAAACGTGATTCAACTACTGTGCTGCTGAATGCATCTGAATACGAACCCAAATGCTGAGTAGCTCTTTGATACAAATTTTTTATATTAAAATTTCTAATTATTTTTAAACTACAGTAATTAAGATAGAAAATTTAAAATGATTGAAAAAAGGGTTTTTACTTTCGGACAGTACGTGATAAGATTTGGAACAATGCCTTTCAAAATATTTGCATTTTCTGTTAAATAGTCAAATCGTGTCGATTTCATATCAAACGGATTAAAAGATTTCGCAGCAGCTATTACGACAATTTTGGCCCCTTCCAATGCATACTGCATTCCAGTTTTGCCGGAGTACGAAGACACTTTGCATGGTGTATCAATCGAATTTATCTCATAATCAAGACTGTAAAGTGGCTGAACATCGTATAAAGATAATTCATTAATTAAAGGCGATTGTTTGAGAAGTATCGTTAAGCTGGTTCCTAGAAAGACGTATAATTATAAGAGATCTTACATCATCGATTTATGATCAGATTAAACAAAGTTGAAAAAATTGTATCAATTAATAAATGTAAAAAATAAATAAATACACAGATTTATTAGATTTAGTACTGTATGTATAGAAATTCAAACATTTTACATAAAATAAACAAAATTGTAACCTATTTTTCCTGCTGCCCCTAAAACTGCAATTTTCATTCCACTGGAACTAAAGTAGCGAAAGCATAATTTTTTGTTAATTAAATTTGAAAACATTCTAATATTATGATTAAAAGAAAATATTTATGATTGAAAGAAAATTTTCTTGTGACGTTCGAAAATTTAGAAGAAAACAAGTGAACGACTAATTGTTGTTTAATTAACTGATTTTTTAATTTTGTTTTTATAATTCCATTGCAAAAGCGTCATATTTTTAATTTAGATTTTTATGATAAAAAATATAATGTACACAATTAATTAATTTGCGCATTCTGATAAATTTATAAAAAGACTGCCTGAAATTATAAAAATGTGTCAATTTTAATCTATGGAATATTTAACAAACAAATTCAGAAGTAAAAAAAAATTAAATTTAAAAAATACTTCTCAACATAAAATCTGTGGCTTCGTGCCATAAGGGGATAAGTCCAACTTTATTTAACAATTTCTACTATTTTTGTCAATTTAATATGATTGGAAATGTTAAAATTAACTCATAATCAGCTGAAATTCACTATGTTAAGTAGGTAAAATGGGTTATCGTGAAATATTAACCCTATGAACAAACTGAGTCAGAGGTTTAAGAATTTTTATTAAACAATAAATTAGACATGACCCTCCCCTTGTGCTTTTCAATTATAGAAGTATTGAGACAATTTGAGAATAAAATAACAATTGCGTGTACAATAAATTATAAATTTATTGTAATTTAAATAATGTTATAATTTATCAAAATAACAACGAATTATTGAATTTATTAACAATATAATTAATAAAATTGAACAAATTTAACATAAAAATAAGTCTTCTGATCAAATTGTACAATACGATTATACATTATCCAGAATCTCTGATTCAAAAATATCGATGTCAATATCGATATTAATTTTACTGGAAGAACTTAAAGCGAGTAAGTTTTTATAGAAATCATGCACTTCGGGGCGTAATATTGAGACCAGAAACATAAGATCAGCCTTTTTTTCTTTTGTAATTTGTAAAGGTCAGTTGTATTTGCGCTGTAAACACGATTCTTCTAATTTTGAAGTACTTTTTCTCAACGAATTTAATTTTGAAAATGGCGCATCTTCAGATAGATCTGTTTTATAATTAATGATGCCTTTCTCGGATTTGTCTTCACCGACGGATTATATCTTAACCATTTGGCTTTTTGGATATACAAATTTTACTTATTTTCATCTTTTTTCCGATAAAAATTCATACAATTTCAAAAACCCAAAGTAGACTTTTGGTGAAAAAATATGTATTTTATAACTGTAAATATATAGCCAAACATCAGACAAGTCAGTATTTTGTTACTGATGAGTAATCTAAGATTATATTTTTTGAAAATATAAAACTGAAATATCTCTAAATTGTTTCAAATGGATTATCCCTATATAGCATTTCGCCACAGATATATATTTATTATTTCGTTATTAATTCATAATATATATATAGTAAAAATGCGCATGCGCACAGAAAGTCCGGCTGAAGTTAAAGCAGGTTATGTATGCAGTTTCTGCTGCTTTGTTTACGTGTTGTGTTTTTCTTTCAAAGTTCTACTTTTTTACATAATTTCTAATTGGATTATTTTTTTAAAAACAAATTAACAAAAATGAGTGTAAACGAAGACTGGGATGTTGAAAAATACAAGCAAGATCATGAAATTGACGAGCATTGGGAGTTAAAAAAGAATTTTTTGCTCGCTTACAAAGACAGATTTGAAGAAGATGAACTCGTTTGCTTAGCACAAGTCTTTGTTAATATTGAATTATTAGGTTGCAGGTATTTTACAATTTTTATCAAAAGATTCCTTCAATTTTTAACACATTAAATTAATTTTATTTTAATTAAAATAAAAACAATATCAGTTATAGGTTATGTTTGTACACAAATGTTCTATTTTTTTTATTTTGCAGATATCCAGCTGAAACGATGAAACTTGTTGCAGAATTATCACACGAATTAGCACTTGATTTTCGTAGTAAACGAAAAACGAAATTGCAAAGAACGTTCGTACAAGCTTCAGATGCTGCCAGTTCAAAAGCTAAAGGTAAACTTAATTTACAAACATAAAATATTACACAAAAAAGAAAAGAATTAATTCAATATTGCTAATTTATTATATTTTATACTATACTAAAATTCAATAACTGAAGTATTATATTTTAACTTTTTTAAATCAATTTTCTATATTATAATTTAATGTTTCAGGAATAAAAAGTACTCCTAACACAAGTATTAATGAGTCGGTGTCTAGTGTTGAATGATTTGAGAATATTACAATTTTGTAGACATAAACAAAATGAAATAAAATAGAGATTTTATAAAATGGTAAGATAATAAAATATTTACTCTTTTTGCTAACAATGAATTACATTAAAAATAAAAGAATACTTTTCTAAAAAATATCTTGCAATAAAAGTATTTTTAGTTATAATTCATATTAAAATAGTTATTTTTAATAAATTACAGAGTTTTGCAGAAGAGATGAATACTGAATATTTCTAGCATTTTTACCGAAACAGGAATCCAAATGAAATACCTGGATGTAAATAATTAAGAAAGTATACAAAAGGAATAATGAATTTGTACAATAATATGTAATAAGACTTTATGTTTATACATAATTTTTTTAATAATAATTTTCAAATGAATTTAAATTTTTAAATTCGTTCTCTTATTGATTGACCTTTTTTACAAATCCTTATATTTCAGAAATGATTTATATATTTATTCTAGTTAAATTCTTAACAGATATTTATTCTAATTAAAATCTTAGAAGTTCGATTATATTAGTTATAAGATTAAAAATCCAAAGTAAAAGATCTTTTGTTACGCATTTTTTTCGAATAGTTTAAAAAATATGTCGACGAATTAAATTCAAGTTTGTAATTTGAAAAATTTACTTTTATGACTTTTAATGAAATAATTGTAAAATAGTTTTCACCTATGGTTTAAAATATATTTTTGGCAGTTTATCGATAACTTCCATAAATAATTCAAAATTTTTATTTATTTTATTCATCCAACCAATGTCCATCATTTCAGTTGAAATTCAATCAGTACATTAAATTTTAAAATTCACAAGTAGGTTAAATTATTTCGACATTACTGAATGAAAATAGGAAGCAAATTTCGTTACTAATAAAATTATCAATATTTTTAAATAATAATAATTTTGTTTGGGTACAAGAATCCAAGAAGAATTTGTACGAATAAAAAAGTAAATTACAGTTTCTTAAAATGGAGTAAGAACGGAAAATGAGTACATTAAGGTATTTTTTTTCCTTACACGTGCAGTAAAAGTAATTCCCTCATAAGGAAAATACCATTTCTTTGTTGAAATAAAACCTCGAATTTCTTTTAAAGCTGTTAAACTTTTCTGAAATTATTTTTATTAACAGCTATTAATAAAAATAATTTCAGAAAAGAAAACAAATAACCGCTGCTAACAAGTAAATCAATTAATTGAATTTGTCAATGAAAGTATTTTTTCTCAAATAAAAAAATTAGACAATCAATTTTAGTTGCAAATTTTTATTGGTAATTTAACTGGTAAAGCGGACTTAATAGATAATATAATTAAATGTGAAATTAATTTTTTGATTACAAATTATTATCAGTTACATATATGCAACGTTTAAACTGAGTTTATTGCAATATTTGATACAAATCCATGTAAATATAACTCAATGTGATAATTTGGCATATACCTTACAAATGCGAATACTGCTAGAAGGGTTTTACCCAAAATGGAATTTTAACAATACATCTTCTGAACTCACACAACATCAACGTACTCTTGTTAAAGAAAAATCTTGTAGAAGATGTGAAATTTGCGTTAAGTTGTTTGCAAAACAACTATTTTTTGTTACAAAAAACTGACAAAACATTATTTCTGAAATCAGTGAGTTACGAATTAGAGTAATTAGTAAATTGTATTAATATTATTGTGTTTATTGTGAAGACATGGCTTGAGAAAAATTAATATTTAAAATAATTATAAAATAGAGTTTTCACTTATGGTTACAAATAAATTGTCTACAATTTATCGATAACTTGCTGACTTAATGTATACTTTCCAGAAATGTTTTTTAATTTTTTTTAAACTCTTATTATATATATAACTAACTTTTGTATTTTGTAATATTATTAATTAACAGTAATTTGTATAATTAATGTATTTCATCATGTTTTACAATAATGAAAGCTCAAAATAATGTAAATTTGTTTTCATAATTATAAAATGAATATTTTCTTGAATATTTTGTAGGAAATAAAATATATTACAAAAGAAAAATAATCTTGGGAAATTAAATTTTATTCTACATTTCAAAAGAGATTTCAGTGAACTTCTATGAGAAAAAACGATTATCAAGATTAAAGCAAAATTTCACTTTTATTAACTTCCATTACAAAAATCTCTAATTATTAAAAAAAAAATTATATTGGCTTTTGACTTTTGTACATTTTCCAATTATATTCAACTTAGTTTTCAATATACTTCACATATTGCACTAAAAAATATTTTTACTAGTGTATAAACAATAATAACATATTTTACAACCACTTTTTTTTTAATTTTCAGAACAACTTACTTACTGCTTGTAAAAATTAGTACACCTGTCAAATTTAAATTTGCGCTCTCTATTTTTCAAATCTGATTGGCTGTTCTCGAACCAATCATAAGTTAGCCCAACTTGTAGCAGAAAAGTACTCCCTCTGGCGACTGGAAACAAAACAAAAATCATCACAACACAACTTGATTGTTTGTGCTTTTAAATTTTAGTGCAATTATTTATTAAAAATTATTATCATTTATAACTGAAAATAAATTTATATCAAAATGAGTGCATTTAACGCAAACTGGAAAATCGACAAGTACAAACAGGATCACGAGATAGACGAGCACTGGAAACTTAAAAAGAAATTTTTACTCGCTCACAAAGATAAATTTCCCGAAGATGAGCTCGTGTGTTTGGCTCAAGTTTTTGTGAATGTTGAATTACTTGGATGCAGGTACTTTTATTATATTAGTTTATTTTAATTCAGTCAGAACCTGTTCTTTTGAGGTTATGTTTTTGAGTGCATGTAAAGTAAACACACTTCAATATTAATTAAAATGTAAATAAAAAATTGTTTTGCGAGTTACAATATTGTTTTCATAGATATCCTCTTGAAACTATGAAACTTGTGGCAGAGTTATCACAGGAAATTGTACAAGATTTTCGTGAAAAACGTAAATCCAAACTTCAACGTACGTTCGTTCAGGCGTCAGATGCTGCGAGTTCTAAAGTTAAAGGTACAACACACAGTTGTGAGTTATATTTCTGTCAAACTTAATTTTGCAGCAAGAAAATGTGTATTATTTGTATTATATTTTGATATGTCAACTTTTTTTATAAACACGAATTTTTAAATACTGGTCAAGATATTTTTACAGAAAGGTCAAATAGGCCAACTACTAATGCATTATATTATAAGATTTCATGATAAAATATTTCTCATTTTTATGCATCTTTTAAATTTTGTGACTTATATTGAAGTAAAAATGATTAATATCTATAAATCATTAAATCAAAGTTAAGAACTTTTTAAGATAGCTTTGTTGTATACAAGATTTAAATTGAAACAAAAACTATTGAGTTCTTTGTGAGTAGAAAAATGATTTCTACCTCATATAATTTAATATTCATTTACTCATTGGTTTAATGAAATTAAAAAACTTTTTAGCAGACGACAAGAAATAATTTTATATACTTAATAAAACAGTTGGTAAATGAAATCATACTATTAATTTTAGAAAGATACATTTTTTTTAGTTACAAAAATTACAAACTTACTTTTTAAGAATATATCAAATTCTTATTTTAATTTTATTGGAAAAATTTGTAACTTCATGAACATAACAATTTTGTATCTTTTAAACAGTCACTATGAAATATTACCAACTATTTTAATTTTATTTTTATTAGAAACGTGATTTCAATTCTCAAACTTTGATACATTAAGTCAGACTTTTGAGATTAGTTTATTTTATATTCAAAATAATTTGCTGATTCAGTAATTATAATTATTTTTAAGAACTTCTAAGAATATCCAAATTTAAGATTTCAATTGTAAATCAAAAAAGTTAACATGAATTATCCTTCTTATCATGTTTTTATAGTTATAAGCTTTCAATATTGTTAAAGTTTCTGAGGATTGAGTGTCAAATCTTAGAAAATCAATGCAGTTAATGATTATTATATAATCATGATGATAACTTTGATTGTACTTTTTTAAATAAAAAATCATCATTTCTTAAGGGGACTGTGGTGAACCAAAATGGCTAAAATAGGTCATTTTACATCGATGTTGATGACAATTGGCTTGCAAGTAGTTATCAATCAATAAAATAGAATATTTAGTCTTTTTTAAAGAAAGTTAATAACAAACAATTTTTTATTTAAAAACTTATGAAAATAAGGGTGTTTTAAAAAAGTTGATAATGCCTCAATTGTCAACTGATTTTCATTTAGTTTGCGCCAAAATGTTCTATCTAATTCAAAAAAATTGGCTAGACGGAATTTTGATTAAGCGTGAAGTTTTTTTACAGCCTACAGAAATATGAAAGCAGATCAAAATAGCTAAAACTGTTTTTTTTTATATTTTTTTTACATTTCTATGTAAAACTTTGTTAGTAATTAGTTTATCAAAATTTCGAGATATTTGATATTAAATTAAAATTATTAATTTATACAGGTTAAACGTGGATGAAAAAACATTAAATGAAGTGTTTTTAATATATTATTCATGTAAATAGACAATATTACATTGTAGACAACATAAAATATGTAATATACAAAGTATCTTCGTGAAATCGATTTTCAGCTAAAAATCAGTTCACAGACTTTTTAAAACTTCTAAATTGACCTATTTGAATCTTAAATTATTTATTAAAGTATAGAAATTGATAAAAATTATTTTATATCTAAATTTTTACAAATAAACAAAATTATTTATATTGTAAATTATATTATAAATTAATTTAGTTTTAATGGAATTTTATAGGATTAAAAAACACACCAAATACTAGTTTGAATCAGTCACAAGCAAGTGTAGATGAAGTGTCAATTGAAGAAAAAGACGACTGTTCAGAATTAGTGGGTTTGGATGACAGCGACGACAAAGATGAACATCCAAAAAAAAGGATGAAAATCGAGCCAGAACTTCCTTATGGAAAAATGATTCTGTTTGAATACCCTGAGGATGCCCCACAAGCAATTTTAACGCGAGCTGCAAACGCTCATGGAATTAATTTAGAATGGAAATATGAAATGTAACATTTTATTGTAAATACAAATTTTAAAGTAGTCCTACCGTGGTGAGCATTATTAGATGGACCACAAATTAAAAACTCTTTATTTATAATACAATTTTTAAATTTTACAAATATACATAAATTTTCTCTTTCAATTTGTAAAACAGTTTTTTAATGTTAATCATAATCATTGATTCAGTTATTTTTAATAGCTCGCCAAAGTAGAATGACCTTAATATAAGTGAAAATGAAAATTTTAGAAATCGAAAGTATTAAATAAGTTTTGAATATAAATAAATTACATTAGTTGTAAAATTAATACTCAAGTATACACATGAAGTTAAAACTTTGAATTTTTACAGGAAAGTTTCTATTTATTTAAATAAAAAACTGATTTCTGAGAGTGAAATAACAAACAAAAAGCAAGCAAAAGCCGAAGCTGCAAAACTAGCAATACAGGAGTTGAAAAAGTATTATTATACTATTAAGGTAAATTTTATTGATAATTAAAATTAATTTAGTTTACTTTTTTTATATATTTTTAATTAAAAGAAAGTATATTAATTATTTTTTATCAGTAAACTTATAACTAAGATGATTGATTTTGATTCAAAGTATTTTAAATTTATTTTACTTCCAAAATGTCTCATTCATTTTATGTTCTTATTTTATTTCATTTCAAGTTTTACTTTTTCATTTTACATGTTTCTATTATATTTTGGATATTTTCATAAATTTATGTTAAATACATTGAATATGAAATAGAATTTGTTGTTATTTATATATCAAACTAAAATTTAAAAATATTTATGATTAATCCAGGTAAAACAATCGTTTAACAAAGAAGCAAGTACAGTTTCCTGTAACACACTGAGAACTGCTTCGAAAGAAGAAAGCCTTGCAGATAACAACATTGGCAACAAATTAATGAAATTAATGGGCTGGACTGGAGGCGGACTTGGAAAAGCTCAACAAGGAATCGTTGAACCTGTTTCGTAAGATTTTTCTTTTATTATTATAAATTATAGTTTCAACAAGTAAATTTTAAATGTTAAATTATTTAACATTTAATTTTCAGTGCAGACAGCAGAAATCAAATGAGTCGTCGAGGTTTAGGTTTGCCTTTGAAAAATGCCAAAGTTAGCACGATGGATCTGAAGAAAAAATGTCGAGAAGTTGTTCGTAATTTTTTGAACGATAGTTCTCAACGTGAATTAGTCTTTTCTTCAGATTTTACGAAAGAAGAACGAGCTATTATGCACCAGTAAGTATTAAATGTGTTTCATTTTTATTTGTTTAAACTGGATATCAGAACTGAAAAATTAAATTTTTAAGATGAATATTTCTGTGATGCGATTAATTTATTTTAATTATAACATTTAATTATAAATTTTAATTTTTTATTTTTTTTATAACATTATTATGTGTAATAAAAGTGATGTACAAAAAGTTTGTAAATCAGACTTTACCATATGTATCTTGCTTTTTTCCTAAAATATCAGACTCTGGTGTTTATTTGGTTAGCCAACATAAGTACCACGGATTTAATTAATTTTTGAAATTAACTTTACGTTTCAGAGTTGCAAAACAGATGGGAGTAAAATCCGTGAGTTATGGTCCAGCAAACAATAGAACTCTGGTATTCTCACGAAAAATCGATCCAATGGAACTTATAACTGAATTGAAATCTGTAGGAGGACGTACTGAAAAATATGAGCTCGTTGAACCTGTCCCATAATTTTAGTCATTAATTTTAAGTTCTTTTTTTTAATTTAATGTATCTATTTAAGATGTAAATAATGTTCAAAATTAAAACAAAATAATGACTGTAAATTTTGTAATTGTATATTACCATACATTTTAAATTAGTTTTATTATTTTTATCAAAACTACATTTTATATTTAAAAAAAAAAAAATTTTACTCTTTTTAATAAATTGAATTCATTACTCTAGTGTATATATATTTTTATTTTCTATTTTTCTGCGTATTTTTAATATTAACTCGCAGATTTTGACCTGCATACTGAATTTGTACAAAAATCTTGTAAGAAAAAAGAAAAGTGAATGTTTTGAAATAGGAACAGATGTCTGGCACAAAATCCAGGTGTTAAAGTCGGCACGTGTTTGTCAGTCAAAAAGTGCTCCTCAAGATTTTATCCTAACATCGTCTTCAATTTGATGAATAGCTTTGAAGCATGAATGGGCGTAAATGTGTGAGTCCGTTACACGTGCAACAAAGAAGACCTTGCAAAGCGATACCTTTGAATGCAACGAAATAAATATTTACCAAATCTATTCTGCACAACCAAAAATAAAAGTTTTTTAAAATCATAACAATAATTTTAAACTTGAAATATTTTTAGATTCATTTACGAAATTAATTTTAATACAGATAACTAAACAAAAATGTCGACTTAAATACATCGAAATTTCAAGAATTAGTCATTTTTAGTTCAATAATAATCTTCTTGTAAAATTGGATCTCAATAATATGAGTGAATAGCTCATTTAGATATAATTGAATTGGTAGTTGTATTATTGATCCCATTATTCACACGAGATGACATCCAATATACGATTCTGTGGGTAATAAGAAGAACATTTTTTGCCATTTCAAGATATGGCAGGTTAAATGTGTATTGAGAAATTTTTTAAAGTTGATTTATAGTATATTACTTACTTTATCGATATGTCATTTTACGTATCTTACGACCCGCTCCTAAGATACGTAAAATATATACTGTAAAATAAAATTGTTTCTTGTTATTTTGAATAAAATACTTGGCCATTATCTGTTGATTAATTAGTTTATTCGATGAAAATGTTATATTTAAGAACTTAATTGATTTTGCAAATTTCAATTTTTTAATAAAAAAACATTATATGAATGAAAAATAATATTGCTAAAAAAGAGAAATTAAAAGACATTTTAATATGCTTTTATTTTAATTTTTACAAAAACTGGACTTAAGTCGTTTTTTCTATGACCCACAGAATAATTTTCATATTTAAAAAATATTTTAAAAACAAAAGAAAAACTCAAATGTCAAATATGTTGTAAAATTTTTCCTTTCCAACCTCTTATAATAAGAGGTTCATCATTTTATTATAATTTCAAGTATAATCCAAATTTTCGTATAAATTAAATAATTATAAACATCAATAATGAATCAAGGTAAGAGAACTTTGCTCATATATCAAATAATTCCAAGCAAAAATTTTAAATTTTAATTTAAATTTTTATGATTGTTGATTTTGTTATGTTTCAAAATTAAATTTGTATTAGTTAGTAAATAGAGAATCCTTTTTAAATTAGTTTTTATGGTATTTACAGTTCCAAACTACACCAACCAAGTCAACCAACCCGAAGTGTCTTTTGTCAACCATCTCCCTAACCTAAACTATCCCCTATTAAATTATGCCCAACAAATGGAAGTAACTCCACCTAACAAACCACAGCCTGACCAGGTCAGACCCATGGAAAACTCAGCACCCGTCTTCATTTTTCCGCAACAGTGTCCTCAGCCAAACTTCCAACCCTTAGTCGCCCCAATTTTCTTTGGACACCTTCC